>JAUYWV010076672.1:0-15603 GCA_032274565.1 Nematoplana nigrocapitula | reverse complement strand
GAGAACGAAGTGCAGTTTGTGAACAGGAAGTTTTACCACTCGCTCAATGTCCTATTGGTTTCTGGGCCCGACTACAAATTCATGTACTGCAATGCATCTTGGCCGGGTAGTGTCGGTGATCCACGGGTGTTGAGGAACAGTAACCTATACACATCATTCGAGAACGGATTTCGACCTTTTCCAGGAGCAGTACTTCTCGGTGACTCCATATATCCATTAAAGAATTGGCTAATTGTCCAACTGCCTGCTCCTCAAAATGAGACAGAACGCGCGTTCAATAATTCGCTCAAAAGAACTCAGTCCATCGTGGAGCAAAGCATCGGTATTCTGAAAAATCGGTAGCCATTCGCTTTTAGAAATTCCCAGATGTCGCTCCAAGCGGCTTTCTTGGCCTTCAGCGCATCCGCCTTCTTATCAAAAAACGCGAACATAATTTCGCCTAAAAATAGTAGTTTCTGATGTTTGCTTAACATTGTTATTCACTGTTATTATTAAAGAAAAGGGAATCAAACAGGCATGTGACGATGTTTACAGTACTTCTGTCTTCTATCGGCTGTTTGCCTACTTAGCTGCCTTTGTGTGCTTCCCCCTCCTCTCCGCCAGCCGATGGCGTGTGTTTGTACAGTATTAGTTGACCGACCTTAGAAAGTGAATAGTTTCTCATCCCGACATGGGGGCTGAACAGAACAGAACGCGACGCTTAGCGCACGCACTGACTTGTCCATTTCTCCGAATAAACTTGAGAGTAAACGTGTTCCAACTTCTTTACAAGGCACATTCCTAGAATTAATGGCAAGAATGACCGTCGCACGGATGAGTTATTATCCTTGGATTTCCTTGATTCAATGTAGCACGTGGTTGGCTGATATTTTTAACTACGCGGATTTCCTTTACCGCCACCCGGAAAGCTTACCCGGAGTTTATAAAATTGGATTTTACCCGGTAGGTAAATTCGTCGAACGCCGGGTAAAAAGGTAGGGGTAAGGGGTAAACGTTTTATAAAATTGGCCCCAGTAGAGCATTTATAATGTCAACTAACAATTGCAAATTATTCATTAATCGTTGAAATTATTTACAAATTGTACCGTATGATGCCACAAGCAAGGGACCATCCGAAAGAAGCAGGACCATGATTGTGAAGAAACATCAATCGGTTGTCAGCGTTCATTCAACTGAAGCACTTCACCGAAAACAGCCGCTTGGAAGGCCACAAAAGATTTCCCGGAGACACACGACCAACGCATTATTTTAAGCATGAAGACAAATCTTTTTCAGTCTCTTTGAAGACTTAGACACGCAACGGGAGTATTATTGTCTAAATGGACAGTTTTCGCATAAGACTGATTGAAAGTCGATACCGATATAAACCAACATTTTAAGATGTCCCGACAGAAAAACATTCGGGATCCATTGGTGCAGCCTTCATCTTTTCTACGATTTTTCGAAGATTATTTTCACTGACCTCACAACGCCGTTAAATTGTTAAATTGCAACGGGCCAAACGTGGTGGACAGGTTTGCGTCTATCGTCGGCTTATGAAGGAATACTGCGTATTTACTGTATTCTTCAAATTTTGTTTGTGAAGCAGCAGTGCGCTCTCTTTGCATCTGGGGTTGTTTCACTAAAAAAGACTTTCCGAGCACCTCAAAGAGAAGTGAATGCATAAAAGTACACTAAATGCATTGGAAGCGTCTCTTGTACCAAGCATAGATCTTCTTTATCCAGAAAGAAACATCGTCTTTCATTTTACTCTTTCATGCTTCTTTTTACTTTTTTCGAATGAAATTCCCCCAAAGTTTAAATCTAAGTGTATAGCAACAGTTTGCAACAAACTATCTAATCTACAGTTTTTATTTATACAATATTTTTTTTAATAAAATGATTTCAAACAGGAGAGCTACAATAAACCTGTCCACCATTTCGAGAAACATTTCTCATCTTCTGGCAAAAACGAAAGTGATTTCTATATATACAAACAATTATAATTATCAATTAAAACAACCCGAAATTTTACACTGATAAAAACGTTAAGACAAATAATGAAGCACCGTTGTTTACAAGGCGAACTTTAGAGAAGGTCATTTACAATATATCTTTTATATATACCTCCTCCAACACCGATATAGGCTAAAATCCGTAGGAGTACTGTTATTGATGGTTCGGCATCCAGGTGAGTCCGGACCACAGATCAGCCAGTGCGACGATCTTCTGCAATCGTATGACCAATGTATCGCTTCCTGTTTATTATGAACATTTTTAAAATGTTTACTTTTTGTTTTGTGATAGTTGCTTGTGTTTTTTTTAATGTTTCGGATAGTCGATACGTTTTTTCCTTTGGTGCCTCTATGATGAGAAATATTTCTCTTTATTCTTTTATATTCAACAATTTTTAATTTATTGTATATATAGTACAATAAGGACTGATATTGCTTTATATATTCTAGAGAGTTTACTGAAATGCTACATTGTTTTTAAAAAAAGATTTTCGTTTGTTTTACATAATGTTTACTTTAGCCGCATAAATTCCGTGCTGTATATTTCCTGTGTATCTATTTGGTAGATCGTAAGGTCTATGAAATGAGGAACTGCAGCTTAGTGTTCTCGGCGTTTAGTTTGAGACATGTGGTGCCCCATAATGGGGTACTTAGCTGTACCAAATGCGACAAGTGAGTATATGCTATATACAAACATGCGCGTGACAGTTACCATTCAGCTTATTTGAGAAGTTTAATTGCCATATGGTGTGAATCAGCTTAATGCATTTTACTACTAACTGTACAGTATATTAACACCGCCAGTATGTTATAATAATCGGTGCTTATTCCTTTAATACTGGTCACGCGTTGTTCGTTGTATTTATTACGATAGTATTTCCCATCCAATTATTCCTTATATGCAACTATTGGAAGTATGCAGGCAATTATCCGTTCTAAGCATCTAAGTATACGAAGTACCTATGCAAGCAATCTCCCGATGTCCTGTGGCTGCCGCCCTTCCCATTGGCAGAAGAGTTCTATCTCGCTGTCAAACTCATCTCCCTTAAAATATACAGGTAGAGAATCGGTGTTAGGGAACTATAAGCTTCTACCAAACATTATATCATGGCAACCAATTTCGACCGAGCCACAGTATTATAGCATTAGGGGAAAACAGTAAAATAGTTTGGAAAGACGCATCGTTATTAGTTAGAGAGACATAACTTAAACTTCTTCATGCGTTCAGCCCAATGTCGTTTAGTGCGCCCAATATAGCAAATATGAGGATCCACCTCACACATACTGTACAGTACATGAACAGTCTATGCAACATGCGACCCTAATGACAAAGATGCATTGTTCGGATGTTTTCTTCCGCATTTCGGAAAGTTACATTGGAAATATGTTCATAATCTGGGTTTCGTCTTTCAAGCGTCAAAATAGTAGCAGCATATCTAGGTACAGTATACCAACAACGAGTACCAAGTTAGGCTTTTGTTAACTCTTTCCGTCTAGTCCGAAAATAGGCATATCAAATTGGCTCACCCCGCTGGGATGGCAGCGTAATGCAGGGTTCGACGATGAAACCTCCCATACAGTAACTAGCTCGCATTAAAATAAATATTACAGAAAAACGGCAGGAGATACATAGCTCTATGAAGACATCGCTACCTCTTACCTTACTTCACTATCAATAGCCTTGTAAAACATGAAGGTTTCTTTGGGAGACGCTGTATACATAATGTAATGTACAGTACATGTTAGTTCGTACTGTATTCTTTTAAAGTTACTGTAACTCGAAGAAACTAATTGGCGATGTTATTCGTGTTCCACAAACTCAACAATACTTATGCCATTCTTTCTGTTTAGCTTCGATTATTGGTTTGTCACAATAGGCAAACAAAGACTACTATTTTACAATCTACAGTTTTTATTCAAATGAGACACGGCAATACCTCGTCTTTCAAAAGTACCAATTTATTCAGAAAGCAGTCTGTTTCGATTATACAGTTTTACATAATCATTTTCAAACAAACTCAACTATTACACAACTGTAAATTTAAACAAAGTCAAAGGCTCTTAAGAGAAAATGTACTGATAGTCTATATTTTAAACACGTAGAAGGTATTTATACAGCACTGTTATTTTTATGTCTTCTTAGGATATTTGAATTATTCAAAAAGTACGAAACTTTATTTCTTGTCAGTTATTCTCACCTCCGTGTTAGTTAGTGGCATGGCGGTGAATTATTCTTTCAATGTATGTCTAAATAATGTCTAACTTTCGCAACCGAAAGATCAAACGTAAGATCAGAAGAAAACTGACACTCAGTGGAAAATGTTATTTCGACATATTTTGGTTGTAGAATAACTATCAGTTTAAAAAACATTGATACAGCCATGACGTTTTTATTAGTTTGTTTAAATCCGCGGTTCTCAACCTGGGGTCCTGCGTAACCCCTGGGGGTACCAAACGCCGTCCCAGGGGGTACCAAGCGCATCTATGGATTATCAACAATTTTGCTCTCTTCGTAGTATCAACGACCAAGTCGAAAGGTTTACTCTATCTATCTACCACTTATCCTGTCATTCTTGACCCTCGGCTCAGTTGGTATAATACTGCCCTCTGTATATCATGTGTTTGATGCAACCTACCCTCGGTAGATGGCGTAGACAAGAAAACAACAATATGCCGCCGTACTATTTCCGCTGTTGCTGTTTGAACGCGTTCGTCCGTAACGGTGTGAAACTTGGACTTCCGCAAGCGGACATTTTTTCTTTGTGTTCGCATTCATGGTGTACCAGCAGTGAAAAAGGTTAAGAACAACTGGCCTAGGTAGTACCCTGCTTGCTGTGTTAATTTGATACATAGGCAAATAATATAAGAGTTCTTATATTCTTTATACATAGGTTATGCACAGACATTTTGTCACTGAAACATTCATTTTGTGGATGTTTGCTATAGTAATACCTACAATATGATTATACCACATGTAAGTAAAACAGGCCTCAAATTACGATTTTACTTACGCATGTGCGCATAGTACGTATGCCTAGTGGCGTCACTGGTACAACTACTTTTACATACACCACTTCTAAATAATATCATTTTAAAATAATATTCAAATAGGGAGTGAAATTTGATTTTTTTCGTAATAATAAAATCTGTCGAAATTTTAAATTGCACGTTTCCTATTTTCTCAGAAAATAGATAACACTTGGACATATGGGAAAAATCACTAAAACACTTTATTAATATCTCGCGAATTTATTCGTATTTTTAAAAGATCTTTAAAAGTGAAGTTGCTGAATATCATCTATGATACATTGTTTAATCCATTAGTAATTAATTAGAATGCAAATAAACAAACATTCCTTCAAAAACTAAGAACATTGAAAAGATAAAATTATGACTACCAGGATTTAGTATGATATATAATATATGGATACAACACATAAAATATTCGCATAGTCAAAATATAAATAATAATACCATTGTTCAACATAAATTTCAATAACAGACTAATGATTAGAAATTACATCTAGCACACCAGGAACTAAGTTTGACTTTAAACATAGAGCAGGCACTATTAGGGGTGAGAAGGTTGTTACATGGTGAATTAAGGAACTACAGTATACGCAGTATAAAGCCAAAAATAAATTCAGAGATTTACAGACTGACAAAATTATAGTCTTTTATGTAGTATGGTAGTATGAGTAATCATTTTAGACTTCATGCAATGATACTGAACATATTATAATTGGAACGTTTTAAAAAATCACATGTATTCGTTTGGAGCAATACGCAACATGATACACATAACTTTCAATTTCAAATAAACCATACAGCGACTACTCAAACAAATCGTGAATAGCAAATAGCAGAATTTTCTTCGTATAGTGGTTTTGCATCCGCTTAAAACACTGTTTCGTTCTACAAAGTTAGGACTACTAATTACTCCCATCTGTCTTTCTTTTATGCAATAACTGTAATTTAAAGTATCAATTACTCATACCAAAATCAAACAATTCTTATTTTCTATTCTCAACTTTGTGTCTACGGATTTTCAGCTCTAAAATTGTTGAAGCTCTATACAAGAAATCCTTTGAGCTTAAAATCTTAATAGATACTCTCAAACTTATCGGGATATACTGGAGGGATAGAAGACTTACCCAAGATCTCTATATGAATCAAACTACTACCATCAGAAGGATAGAAGGATGATTTCGTGGAATACGTGGACGAGGAGAGCCAAGAAAAGTCATCCTAACAGAATTAAATACGGATTCATATAAAAATCTAAAAGATAAAGCAGAAAAAAATGGATGCCATAACGTGGACCAACTTGATAATAGCAGAACACTCGATAGATAGATAGAAAACCTGATGCCCAAATGATAACCACCGGTTTTTAGTATAATTAAAATTTCTTTATAAACATTCTGTTTGAGTACACTGTATGTCTGCTTTCTATTTTATATGTAGAGTTTATAGTGCGTGTACTTTCTTGAGGGTTACACCTTACCATCTGGATATGTGATTGTAGAAACCGTACAAAATATTACTTTGTTAACAGTATTGCATGCGATCTAATATGCTTTATTAAAACTCTTTCCATTGTTGAGTAGTATATGCGTAGTTTTGTTAGAGTATTCAGACAATGGGCTCGGACTGGGGCTCTCTCCACTTTTTCCTCGACAATGTATTTTGTCTCTGCATTCTATTCGTTGGAAGAATGTGGTCAAGTCTGTGCTCTAGGTACCTAAATCGCGCTTCCATCTTCTTGATTGGATCCCGCGAGATTTCGGCCATGAGGACGCTGCATCCGAGTTGACTGCGTTGACCTTTGATGGCCATACACTGGGTGATCAGATAGCGCATTATGTCTTTCGGGATCTCATTGGCATTTCTCGAACTGCGCTCGGCCTGCGGCCAAGGGTCATCCATAACCTCGCATTTGCGCACTTGGCACTTGACCTTACAAAGTCCCATAATAATCTCTATGAAGATGCTGAACAGGTTGAAAGGCGGTGCCACGATGGACGTACGGCCGCCAAATTCGTCGATGAGTTGCGCGCGCTGAGCCAACCAGTGTCCCCTTGATTGCTGATCAATCTGAGCCACCGTGTAGCTGAACAGGGCGATCAACAGATTGATGAGAATAATGCTGACAATAATCACGTAGATAGCGTAGAAGAAGTAGAGTACCAGGCCTTTGCCCAGTTCATTCGGACACGTAGGCGTTCGGTTGCTAATCTGGCACTGAAACTCTTCGAGGGGATACTCGGCGGCAAACATCCCGTAGAAGGGCCGACGGAATACGTCGCCCGATCTCACCAGCCCTGAACGTTTGGATTTATCTCCCATTTGGTAGCCGTTGGGATAGAGGAGAATTTCGAAGGTCACCCCAAAGGAGACAACAAAAACAGCAAAAATAAGAAGTAGGGGAATGAGGTCTTTCACAAACATTTTGCCAACCATTTGAAGCTTTGGACCGATAAGTTCAAAGTGAAACGCGATGAAAAGAATGCGAAAATAGTACAGAAGAAGTCCAGTTGCGAGAAACACGCGGGCCCAGAACAGATCCGTGTGGTGGGCCTCGTTAAATTCAGAGTATTTGACCAAGGACACGAGGAATAGGCGAATGATTATCCCTACAAGAGACAAAAGGAAAGCGAAGATATCCAACCAGTTCAAAGCGCTTTGGAAATATTCTTTCGCAGAAGATAGTACAAATTGACGACCTTCCTCAAATCCATAGCTAAAAATAAAAACTATTCCAACTACTTCCAACCCAGATGGTTGGAAATGAAAGTCGTATATGAGTACATAGGATAGAAGAAACAGAAATATAACACGCGATATGGAATTCCAGAAAAGCTTGACATTGGTAGATTTCCCAATCTCGTACACATACGACATTTGATCGGCTAATCCTTCACTAAGATTGTGGAAATTTCGTTTATATTCTTCATCTGCCTGAGAAGAAAAAACTGCAGAATTCCTTTTGAATTTCTTACAGTTTAACAAAATCAGCACCATCAAAGGCATAATCGTGCACAAATATCTCCAAAGTCTTTTCAGTCCTAGAAGCGGCCCGTACCATTGCTTGTCGAAGACTTCCTGGCAATAGGGAAGACTGAGGAATTTGACGCAGTGGCCCTTATCGGCCAGTTGAATGAGAGACAAATCGCCGTAGGGCTTCAGCTGTTTGCCCAGAAACTTGAGGCAGATATGTTTGTCGGGCGAATAGTCGTATTTGAATGTCCAGTTGATCGTGTCCACCGCGATCTTTTCGGCGATGTTGGCAATTTTAGCCAGTTCGCGTTTGGTATGATTACTGAAGTCGACAGATTTCTCCAGATTGCGTCCGATCAACGCGACGAGCAGAGAGATGGGAACAATGTCAAACAAACACATCCGCAGAAGTGCTTCGGTAATGTTGAAACGTCCGCAGTAGAGAGCCACAATCACCATTCGCTCCGCAGGCGACAGAAGGACCACATAACCGGGCGCCGTTTCAGATGGGAAGAGACTGGTGATGTCGCTAAGTTTGGACAAAATTTCTCCAAATTTGGGGCCATCCTCGTGATTCAATTCATATTCAAATTTCGATTTAATGTAGGTGTACACTCCCAAACCATTTTCTTCACAATTATCGAAAAGTTGTTTCAGCTTGATAGAATCAAAGCCGAAAGACTCTTCGAATAACATTTCGCTGTTCTCATTCTGCCATATTTGCGAATCACGTAGCCAGCCCAAAAGAGCGATATCGTCATTTCGTAGAATTTTCATCCATGCTCGCTGATATATTAATTTCTTGGCATTCACCGATTCATGAATGTATGATGACTGTACTCTGCAGTTCTGTGCATCCCTCTGTACCGCTATATTGTCAATTTTCGCAAGCATACGGAGCAAATCACGGATATACTGAGGCCTCAGTAAAAACTCGGTTTGACCACTTTCGAAGGCAAGTTCGAGCGCTGTAATACCGTCCGTCGTCGACCGGAACAGATCAGCTTCATATTCCAACAAAAGTGAAATCAAAGCATTCCTGTCCTTGCTCTTGCCTTCGGAACAAGCGTAGTGCAGCGGAGTCCAACCAAATTCGTCCATCAGATTGACGCACTCCCGGTCTGTTCTGATGAACAACCTTACCACCCGCATATGACCGAACAGACACGCAGTGTGAATGGGTGCTCGTCCGGAATTGTCCACTTGACTCGGCGTTTGTGCATAGTTGTCCATCATACTTTTAACAATGTCGTAATATCCAGTCTCACAAGCGAGCCGAAAGATAGAACAGTGCTTTTTGGTAGGGATATTCTGAAGCAGGGCTATTGCTGTATTTGGATTTTTCCCCCTGATCGCGTAGTGAAAAGCGTTATCTCCATTGTCATCTTTGTTCAACGGTTCGGCTCCCTGTGAGATCAGACGTTTCACTTTATCCAGATTGGACTCTGGATTAGCGCATTCTTCTCGCAGTTCATTGTCCAGTTGATCTTGGTCAGGCTGTGGGGTGTCCGCAGCCATTCCCGGTTCGAGTGGAGCGCTCTATTATCACCGGTGAATATGTGAAACTGTTTCCAATATGGAGGTCTCTAACGTGATACTATGGTAACAGCAAAACTATTTTGATCGGAGGTTCGTCTGGTGCAGACACCTCTTTGTTTGTGAGTCCAGTATAGTCAGTCCAAAAACGCTGTGACGATATATGTATAAGGAGAGTGAGAGAGAGAGAGATTATCTGAATCTTGAACAGATGAAGAGTGGTGCTTGTTTCGGTCTAGTGGCTATATTGGTAACAGGTTTACTTGTGTAGACTTCACGCCACCATCATCATACTGCGAAGGTGGCACACATCTCCGGCAGAGCAATTGCTCATCAATGATATCATGATCTCAGCCGGTACAGCAATATGACAATTATGTACCGTATATTGTATCTAAAAATGATAGTTTGGCAGCAACAAAATCAGCCTGGATTATAAGACCAGAAATTGTATAGAAATATGGATGAAATACATAGCGGTCAGCAATACCAATAAGGGCAAATTGTTCACAGAGATCTTGTTCAAATTTCTTACTGAAACAGACGGGTTTATTAAATACGACTTTGTGCCTATTAACATTATGCCATGGCTATATGGTTTCAAATATAATATTAATGGATTTCTGATTTGCAACAATATATCATTACAGTAATTTGGTCATTATTAAAAAAACGACTATTATAATTGAATTCCATATAAAATTCTGATCCAGATACATAAAAAGATCTCCTAATATGATTCTCAATTACTGTGATATCAATGATTAAAAATTACTGACTGTTTCCTCATGTGGGGCGGCAGTGACCGCTAGTATCATAAAAATAATCATAAGTTTTATAATCATTTTCATGCATGTTTATCTATATTTACTTGGATGCATTATCCTCTTGTTACACGTTTATAACAATGTCGTATTATTATTGTTTCAAATTACCTGTTTTTATAAAGAATCAGTTGAGTTTGATCGTCGATATATAACATACATTTAACATTTCATACGTGAAAATGGACTTTACAGTTGCACAGATTTCAAATACTTTTACTTTGTTAATAAAAATATACCCCAAAAGGCTTAGTATAGCGTCATTACCTGGGTCTCCCTATGTGTATTAATTCATAAAAAATTTTAATACATAATATGTTCCGTCCCGGGAACATTCAATCAGTAAATAAGAAGCGAAGACCGTAAGTACACGTTGTATTCACACGAGTATCAAAACGAAACCGCACTATCATACAGGATTTAAACAGGTTTTAAACAAATTCATAATACAATTCGAACAAATAAATCGTTAATCGCACATACTATTAACAGTATTCAGAGTGTTTATAAAGTAATAACATGACGTCGTCACATCCCTTTTCCACTTTAAAAGTCAATTACCAAGTACAACAATATACACTGCAACAAAGTATACACAAATAAGACAATAGTAAAAAACGGACACAAACCAAACATGACCTCCAGTCTCTAATGAACATACTCAACACATGTAAACTTTTAAACAGTAAGGTATACACAGAAAAACATAAAATGACTCAACATTTATAAACTCGAGGATCAAAGATTTTCCAACGCAAGTTATAACGACTACCTTCCAACACGGGAACTACTGTCTCTTGAACAGAATCTTCCGGAGCAGCTATAAACAGCTTGTTTACTCTCTCTCGCGTCCAAATCGCAAACTTCTAACGCTTCAAGAACCCCTCTTACATCTACGAAATCTCTGCTCGCTGGTTTTAGATGATACTGATTAAAAACGGCAACATGACCAGCATCTAACTTCACCTCGAAAGTATATTTTCCCTTTCTTGCAACTATCACGCCACCATGCTTGAAAGGTTGTCTCTGTCCTCTACGAGCTAACACATGGACACCTACAGAATAGTCTCGGATGATAGACTTTTTGTTAGAATAGTCTGGTTTCCGGGGTTTCGTATGTGGACATGGCTCAGACTGGTTCTCAACTACAGCCATACTCAACTTTGTTCGCCCAAAGAAACGGCCAAATTGAGTGACACCTGTAGTCTCGTTAGGCGTTGCTCGAATCTCCATCAAGACCGTCGCAAGAACCATCTCGAGCGAACACTCAGGTTTCTCAAACCGAATTTTCTTGATCCTTGTCTTCAAAGTTGAGTGAATACAACGTGTACTTACAGTCTTGACTTCTTTTATACTTAATGTTCCCGGGAAGGAACATTTCTGGCGACGAGGATGGGATGTCGGCTGACTGCCTTATTCAAAATACGTAAATCGGCACATCTGTAGTACTTTATGCTTGATATAACGTCTCCCTATCGCCTTGTCAGACAACTACAAGATTGTATAGTTCCTTTTCATGTCATGCATGTAGAACAAATATTAAATTCACATTAAAAGAATTTATGAATAAAAATGTTTCTATTCAATTGTTTGTCCCATGTGTTTAAAATACACTTCAGAATATTGAGAATATAACATCTAAAGGACAATTAAACTTTTTTTATAATCCACGCTACTTTCATTATATCTTTAAAGTTTACTAAAATGGATCATAACGATACCAGAAGTATAGTACCTAGTATATATTAATTTAAATGTTGGATGAATGACCGAACGTAATTTTAAAACTAAAATGTTTTAACTCAAAACAAAATTGGCAGATGAAATGAAATAATAATAAGTGTTTATGGCCTAATATATAACTGTCCTATATTAATTTAATCGAACGATGAAGCTACTAATAGAAAAACTGTTTAGTTTAGTTTTCATATATTAAGCCTTAATATCAATTGTCTTTTTCTTGTGCCAATCCAGTTTGATTTAATTGCGTCTATGAGTTGAATTTACATATAGTATGAGATATTATTTGGTGTAAACCAATCATTTTAAGATATAACAATAAATGAAATTGTACAAAAGGGTTATCGCAAGGTTTACACAAGAACTGCTTTAAATTGCTGTTGTAGGTGTCCCTGGTTTACCGTCATAATTAAATAAAGATAGCATCTGGAAAAATATTTTGCAATGTCTTACGTAAAGGCAACACAGCTATATAGTGAGAAACATATGTACCTTTTCTTTGAGCATTGTGTTTTCATCAGATGAATGAACAGTGATGGGGGCAGTGGTCTGCTTTTCGCTCAGGTCAGTTGGTGGCCGATCTCCTAGACGCAACTTATAAGCAGATGCAGACGAACTGTACGGCCTCCTGGAAGGAAACAAGAAATTATAGTGATTTAAAGCTCAGGGCTACAGTTTTTGCCATAGCATCGTCGTATGGTTGTGAGTCTTGGGCGATGGCTAAGGGTGACGAATAAAAAATAGATGAATTCCAGATGTGGGCATATAGAAGACTATTTGCGAATGCGTTGGACAGACAAAAGAAGAAGTTGTTGGGTTCTAAAGAATATCGGCGCTGAAATGACTATACGAAAGAGTATTTGACTCAGACAGATGCGATATTTGGGGCATGTACTTAGACATGATGGTGTGGAGAAGACAATCATCCAAGGCGGCTCTACCGAGGGAAGAAGATCAAGAGGACGACCACTAATACCATCATAACCTGGACTTGGAGCAGACTGGCAGATGCAACAACATCGGCAATGGACAGTAAGAAATGGCGTGCTATCGTTGGGGCCACAGCAGCACTTGCAACACAGTCTCCAACCTCCTCGCGGTGTGTTGTGGACCCTCGAAGGACTATGGAATTCGAGGGACGAAGGAGACGCTACCTGTTTGGGTCGAGGAGAAGAGAAGATGGGCCGCGCGGGTTTTTAGGGAGCTGGGGGCGCGACCCGGACGTGTACCTCCAGCTACGTCTGATGAGATCCGGGGATGTTGAAGAAAATCCAGGACCCATGTGTGGGGTGTGTGGCAGAGCAGCGAGTGGTAGAGGCCCGAAGTGTGTGATATGCAGCAAATGGACGCACCTGAAATGTAGTGGGATGAGGAAGGACGAATTCTACAAGAGAGAGAAAGAAGAAGACGTGATTGGTATGTGCTGTAGAGGGGAAGAAGTGGAGAGGGAGAATGACAAGAAAAGAGAGAAGAAGAAAGAACAGGAAGCTGGTGTGAGGAGGGAGTGCATGAAGTGTGAGAGGGTGATCAGGGAAGGGCAGGAGGGAGTGAAGTGCGAAGGTTGTAAAGGAGTGGTGCATAAGAAATGTAGCGGAAGGAGCAGATGGACAGAGGACAAGAAAAAAGAATGGGAATGTGGAAAGTGTCAGAATAGAGGGGAGGTAAATAACAGCGAGGAGAAGGCCAAAGTGAACCGCACAGGAGGGGGAATGTGTGGAGAATGCAACACGAAGCTGAGAATGGGACAAGGAGTAGAGTGTAACAATTGCAAAAGAGTGATACATATCAAATGCGCGAAGTTCGAAAGTAGAGGTAGAGCGATGAGAAGAAGAGAGGACTGGGAGTGCAGACATTGTGAAGAAGAAAGAGAAGTGAGAAACAAAGAAGGATGCGGCTTCACGGGGAAAGAAGAACTGAGAGATACGGGAGGAAAGGGTATGGAGAAGGAAAGCCTGAAGGTTCTACAGTGGAATTGCGATCACATGGTGGCGAAAGCGTGTGAGTTAGAAAACTCCTTGAAAGAGAACAAGAATGATATAGCGTTATTGCAAGAGACCAAGTTGAGAGCAGAGGATGGAGAAGTGAAAGTGAAGGGTTATGAGATCATCAGAAAAGACAGAATAAGAGAAGGGATAGAAAGGTATTCGAGAGGGGGAGGCATAGCAACCCTGATCAAGAAAGGCCTAGCTTACCAACAGATGAAAGTGGACGCAGAAGTGGGAAAAGGAGGTATAGAAATGTTATGTGTGGAAATTTGTACGAGCAAAGAAGAGAAGTGGAAGACCATGAACGTGTATATACCACCAGAGAGGAGTGTGAAAGCAGCGATGGAAATGATGTACAAGGTACCGGGCAAAGAGAATGAGAGATGGTTAATAGGTGGAGATTTCAACGCGCACCATCGCATGTGGGATAATGTGGGTAGACAAGATGGAAGAGGCGAGAAAGTGGTGGATTGGATGGAGGTGAGAAGGATGATGGTGATAAACGGAGAAGAGACCAGTAGAGTGGAAAGAGGCACAGGTAGAGAAACAACTCCGGATATCTCGATGTGTTCTGAGGAATGGGCAATGCGTTGGGACTGGGAAGTCAGAAAAGAGAGAATGGGATCAGACCATAAACCAATCGTGATGACGTTAGATGAAGGGAAAGTTATCTGCAAGAGCAAGAACGTGGTGTGGGATTGGAAGAAGGCAGATTGGGAAGGGTTCAAAGAAAGTATGCATAATGACATGGACTCACTGGAGTGGGAAGGGAAAAACACCAGTAAGATAAAAAACACAAATGAGAGAGTGCATAGTGAAGAATGCTAAGATTCATATAGGAAAGAAAGTGAGTAGAACCAGAAATGAAGAAGTATTGAATGAGGAGATAAGGGAAGAAATCCAGAAAAGAGACAACCTGAACGAAGGGAATGAAGAGGATAGAGATAAGAATAAAGAAGTGAGCAAGAAGATCGAAATGTTGATAAGAGAGAGCAAGAGGAAGAAATGGAGAGAAAATTTGGACAATGGAGCTAATATGACAAAGATGTGGGAAGTAGTGAAAGGCATCAACAAAAGCAAGGAAGGGGAGAAGAAATAAGGAGAAGTGCTGATGTACAAATGAAAAGGGATGATAACACCAAGAGCTAAATCAGAAGTGTTTGCCAGTGAATATGCGGCTGTAAGCAGATATGTGATTCCGAAAGAACATAGGGGAATGAAGAAGAAGATAGTACAACGAAAGAAGGAAGAAGGAGTAGAGGATGAGCAGAGTAGTGAGATGAGCATGGAAGAAATGAAAGAAGGGCTTAGGGAAATACGTGAAGGAAAAGCAGCGGGACCAGATGACATCCACCCATGACTCCTCGAGAGGCTTTCAGATACTGCTATCGAAAGGATGAGAACAATATTCAACTCATCAATGAAGACGGCAGAAGTGCTCAGAACCGGAGGAGAGCAAAAATTATACCACTACTGAAGGCGGGGAAGGATGCTGCAGCTATAGGTTCGTATAGACCGGTGGCA
>JAUYWV010076671.1:5653-24154 GCA_032274565.1 Nematoplana nigrocapitula | reverse complement strand
ACATACATACATTTATCTAATTATAGATAGGATTATCTGTTGGTAATTTTCTTTTTTATTCCTTTGGGAAACCTAATCTGCACTTATTTACTAGTAGTATATCAGGAAAATCAGGGAATTTGATTCTGAAAAAAGCGGGGAACCCTGTAATTTATAGAAGTGATGTCTATGTATGAAAACTTGAAAAAAGATTGTTTTTGTTCTTTCTTCTGTTTCCAGTTGAAACCCTTCCATGCAGATTGTCCCTTGTGGTGCTACCCAGCTCATATTTAGTAGACTAATATCATCCGTTTGCAGTCTCTTTTATTTGGCGCAAACTCTTTCGATAACTGCATAGTTTGACCCGAAAAGCCGTAGGTTATTGTTGTCTGTATTTAACCGACAACCGGTAAGCAAAATAACTCCGTAAAATTGACGACCGTGTGTGTCTGTGTGAGAGTGAGAAATTGGGGGGCTATTTTTGGCATAGGCTACAGTAACCACTCGCTTACAGCAAGTAAATCCTTCCTCCTCACCGCTACTCCCAGTAGAATGTCGCAACGCTATATACGTGCAGCAGTAGAGTAGACAAGTCGCCTCGAAGACACTAAAGCAGTTGCTAGCGCCGACGGAGCGTCATACGTCATCACGTGATAGCACCAGAGACGGCGAGAGCAAAAGATTGTTGGCAGCGAGCCCAAATTGCTAGCTCTCAGTCGCTATACTACATTCAGCTGCCACTTGGTTGGTTCTCGCTTCTTTTATTTGTTTGTTGCTACTTGTTGAATGGTGGCAGCCGATCTCCATCCGGCGACCGGCCTGAAAGTTAAATAAATGACAGCCGGTTTTGGTAAACATTCCACTGAGATAAAACTTGGCTAGAGATTTGCCGCTTAAGGCCGCCAGAATTTACATTAGTGACTGAGTATCTGAGACATTATCTACGTTAAAATGGCGCTGCCACATCTAATTCTGCATATCCCAGTTTCGCGATTTTTCGCCGGTTTGGGGTGTATTCCTTTTATCATTCGCAGCAAATTTGCATCTATTTCTGTCATCCAGGGTTTTCATTCTAATAACATTATTATTTTTATCACTATCTGTCTTGATTCGCAGATAAATGTTCACTTGAAACTTTTATTGATATCTCATTTTTTGTGAATAATCTTGACTCCAGGCTGTCGCCAAATGTCTAAATTTATTACAGCATTACTTTCTAGAAATGACACAAAATGTTCCGATGACAGGCAGTCAAAGATATGGCAGGCAATGTTATGGGACTGTGTTTTCTAAGACATTCTGAGAGCCATATACGTAGAGGTCAGCTCCAAGACATCATCCTATCTATAATTAGAGAAATGTATGTATGTATGTCTGACCGGTATTTTTCTCCCTACTCTCTTGACGGTTTTGCATGCTTGATGACTCAAAAGAATGCTACGCCAATGGGTAACATGGGAAAAATAGCCACGAGATGAAAAATTTCTAAATGAGAGGCCCACAGCAAAAAATACCCCCAAAACGGTTTTTTTACTGCAATGCTAAATCAATATGCTTCAGAAATTTGAATTCTGCAGATGCTGCGATAACTAACGCTATACGGGTAATCCTACTTGTTCATTTAATGAGAGTATTGCTGACTCTGTTTCTGACAATCAGGCAAAGTCTATATTACCATCATCATCATCATCATTAGCCCAAGTCAGCCCACTGCAGGGCGTAGGCGTCAGTTTGTTTTTTCCACAAATGTGGATCTGCTGTGTCTCTGTGCCATGTAACTCCCGAAAATGCATTGATGTCCCTTGGTTACTGGTCTTCGTCTTGTTGGGATGCTTGTTATTGGCGTCCATTCTGCTGTGGACCTTTTAGTCCATCGGTTATCTGTGGGTCTAGCGAGTGTCCGGCCCATCTCTTTTTTGATAATTTTATGTGAGTGATTTTATCTGTGACATTGGTCATCTTTCTGGTGGTTTCGTTCCGTCATTTGTCTTGTGATTGCAAGCATTATCCTTTCCATTGAACATTGTGTTGTTTTCAGTTTATTTTCCATCTTGTTTTGTTGTCCACGTTTCTGTTGCATAGATCATAGTGGATAGGATGCCTTGGTTGAATACTTTAATTTTCAAGCATATGGATAATGAGCTTTTCATGATGTGGCAAAGTTTCCCAAAGGCAACCCAACCTAATTGGATCCTTCTGTTGACTTATTTGGCTTGATTGATGTCACTAAAGTTTTGTCCAGGGTAAATGTAATTGTCCCACACATTTTGTCTCGACCTTCTAGCACGATCTTTCTTGCTGTTACTTTCTTTTTGGTCGTGGTTTAGTCTTGTCTCTGTTGATATTAATTCCAAAGGTAGGCTGGTTTTATGCAGTTCATTCAGCATAGCCTCTGCTGCGTCTTCGAAATTTTCAGATATTATACAGTATAGCTATGTCATCTGCGAACTTGACGTTGTTCAAGCGTTCTCCATCGACATTAATATCTTTGTCACCCCAGTTTATATGTGTCTGTCTTTTGGTGGGTCGTTGTACTCGTAGGTCACACTTCTAGTGAATCAGGCTGGTCGTGGTTCTTAAAACATGCCTCTCCTCCCAGGTGTCCGCCTCAAGCATTCTGAGAAAGCCATGTGCTAATAGCTCATCAGTGTGGTGAATTATGGCCGACACAATACGCACGTGACTTCAGGCCAGTTTATTTTGCTAGTTACAGATGAAGACTAAGAGGTGATAACAACGATTTGGTCAGTCTGATTTCGATACACTAGTTAAATTTACACGATGCTGCATGATGCGGAGAAAGGCAAACTTACTGTATATTGGTTGCCTGCCGCTCTGCGCAACTTAACCGATGAATCTGATTCTGGATTTCTTTTATATGCTATAGGCTCTGGACGATAACCTACATGCAGCATTCATACGAATATTAGAGTTATGACAATCGTTCTGTGTAGTATACATGTGTGTCTTTAGAAGTATACCGGGACTCATTTTACTTGCAGAAAATAAGATTGCAGTGAATAGCTATCTGCAGTGAACGAAGTTAGAATAACCTTTGGCTGCTCGAATGAGTTCCACTTCCAACTTTTTCATAGCAGTAGCCAAGGCTGCTGGAATGCTAGCTATTTTGTCTTGAGCGAAGATTATAATTAAAGAAGATCCGCGGAAGAACATCGACAGATTGTTACAGTGGATCCCAGCACATTGCGGTCTGGAGAAAATGAGGAAGCAGACGAGGTGGGGAAAGAGGGCTCAAAACGGACCAACAAAATATGCCGATTGTGGGATAGTACGGCCGTGCCTGCACAGTCTATGGAAGCAGACAATTTCTTCATCGATTGTCCTGCATGGATGCTACCATTAGGCTTTTATATTTGGGTTGGATATCAGGCTTGCGATGCTTCAAGCCGAAAAAAAGTCATCCGGTTTCTGAGGCGCTTATAGCGAACGGCTTAGGGACGAAAAAAGAGCTCAACGATCAAAAGCCAAGCTCAGTTGGATAGGCCTAATGAAGACATATAGACTATCAGCATTCAATGAGAAATTGTAGCCCAGTTGTCGCCGTCGATAGAAACAGTTATAATCTGTGGTATTCCCATACTATTAACATGTAAAAGAACCCATTAAAGCACTGCTACTTTAAATCTAAACAATTCTGATTTTGTACATGCTGAAACCCAACCCGGCTTACAATTTTCTTGTTTATAACAAACCTGGGTGTCTACAAGTCCGCCAAACGCGACGCGACACATAAAGTTGAATACATGTTCAATGGGCCGAGCCTATGCTGACCAAATGCGACGCGACGTAAATGAGGTTGAAAATGTTTTACTTTTTGCGACGCCCCTCGACGAAAAATCAATAGCAGTTAGGACAGGCGATTCTGATTGGTTGCAAAATAATGGGTAGTATGCAGTATGCACTAGACTTCGCAATACACTAGCATCGCATCATTACCAACATATAGGTCGACGTGCGTTCACTGCCTTTCCCGCGTAGCACCAAGGGGTTATTTATGCGTTGTAACTGCAATATAACATTGACGAATGAAGGGAAATCCAAAGTAATCTGGAAAAAGTGCTATGCACCGATCTAGGTTTAGAATTCCCCTGGTAATTAATTGCTCATGTTGCTCTGGGATGGGATGGTCGGGATCAGGCGGCACCCCCGTCAGATACTACCGCCACGGGATCCTCTGTCAGCACTGACAGAGGTGGGGACCCCGCCCCAAACGCGCGCAGTCGCGGACCTACATAGGTGCTTCAGGGTCTATTCATCTTCTGAAAATTCACCGTCGAGCCCAGTGGTGTCACCTGTGTCTCGAAAGACTAGGTGAACTCAGCACCCCCTGATGTCGGATCGCCAATACTGTCTGGTTCTCGCACGGTCCGCTAGTATGCCGCAGCGCTACCCGCGCGACGCACACCACCCTCAGCCTACCCATCTGTATATACTGTATGATGAAGCCATATTGTCGTGCTTATCTTTTGACGTACGGTTCATTTTAGACTATTTTATGTAAGCCTATTATCGACCACCGCCGGTTGAGGACCTTAGTTTCAGCTTGACACGTTCTTGCAGGGGGGGATCTCTTCTGGAGTTGCTTCTCTTCGAGAGATTTCCAAGTTCTAGTGGCGTAATAAGATCTCTGGGTGGTTGGATCGCTAGTTGTCTGGTTTCAACTTGCCAATCGTTATTATCTTAACAAAACGTTAATATTCTGTGAAAAGAAGGTAATCGATTAAGGATTTCACTTTAATTCTGGAAATAGAAACAAGCCGGATTTATGCAATATCTGAGCGTCGCGTCGCGCTTGGTGGGTACAGGCCTGCGCGTCGCGTTTGGTGAGCATAGCCCTTAAGACCGCCTCTCTCATGCACAGGTAATCTGGAAACCATATTTTAGTTGTGTATGCCTGTTAGTCAGTTACGTCGCCTTCTACACGCCTCACTGTACTAATGGAATACATGCAGTCTCTTATTCTGTATATGCTCCATATTATGCCATCTCTTTGTCGATCTTTGGTCGCGTTCTGCATGGTTGCCAAGCGACTCGGCGAACTGCTGAACTGAATAATACCACCGACATCACAACAGTGCTGTTGTTTGTCTCTGGAAATTTAGAGTACGGAAGTGTGCACGCAGACTGATGAGAAATGAATACCGCTACAGCGTGTGTGTGTGTGTGTGCTATGGTTCTTCGTGTCTGTAGTCTACGTTTTGCCGATAAGATAGATATCCTGTTGATTAATGGCTGTCATCTTGTCCAGTATTCGGGATATATTCCAAGCAGACGCCCGCAATATATAAATTCTACACTAAGAACTTCCCCGCGGAACGTCTGCCATCTAGGTCTTCTTGCAAATTCAGCCTGTCTACAACCGAGCAGGAGGAAGGATGAAATTGACACCATAACGACGACGCACTGTCCACTCTCCACAGACAGTCAGTCAGGGAACACCTGGGTTTCTTGAATGACCAAAAAGGCACCGCTTTAGAAAGTTCTCGATATTTTTACTGGCATCGGTCACATACAGTGCGCGTCTAGGAAGACCTTTCTTGCCAATCGGTAATCAGCTGTGCACCCATATTTCTGTCCACCCTGATTATCCCGTGCCATGTTTGGGTGAGGTTACGCACATTGTAGACGATCGAAAAGGTCGCCGTTTAGTCTGATTTGACTCTCGACGTCTAGCTGTCTGTCTGTCTGCTGTCGTTTCAACCGCAAACATAATCTCTCCATCTTCACTATATATTTATTGTTTCCCGGTCACACCATTGTGTGTGCGCGTGCGTGCATCTATGCTTTATTTTGCTAATTCGAAGCCACACTTATTAATAATTCTCAGTCATTTTGGTACAAATGTCTGTTGACTCAGGGCATATTCTGTAAAGAAAAACGACTCAGCTACGGGTCTTTAAATTGTTATTATTTTTTAGTTGTTGATATGTACTTTTCGGCCCATCTATCTGACAATCTCCGCTTGCTCCTTGCTGTACACCATATTGTTTTTCTGTATCTGTTTCTCTTTGAACTCTTAGCGTTGATCAGATCAGCTGTTTCTTAGGCGCCCTGATATGGTTGAAATTGCTGCTTATATACAATACAGTGAGTAAAAGGTCGTTGGATTTATGACTCCTCCTTGAGTTTACTTTATGCGCTGCTTGGAGTCTCTGGATGCCGGCCGGTTTGGGCGGCGCATCTGCGGCAAGCAGTGCACGCAATTCTGTGCATAGGCCCTCGCGCCATTTCTTTTGTTGTTGACTTTGCAGTAGCCTACCGAGTGATTGTACTGGAGATTTCTGCTGTTGGACTGACGTACCTCTTCTCACTTGCTTGCTTACACTACGCTGTCTATCATTTCGCAGTGGAGAGTGGTTGGTATTTGCTATTTGTATTTCTTAGCCTGCGTTCCTGGCTGAGATGTCACCTAATTACGACAGCGTGTCTTTGAATTGTCACAACTCGGTTGTATGTATGCCGTTAAGACTCTCTGAGCACTCGCAGTCCGCCCTTTTTTGACACTTCTGCTGTATATATATAACTGTCAAACTAGCGGGTCTCAGTCGACTCACATCCAATAGAAAGGTTTCCAGGTTGTCAAACAGAATGATGATACATACATGGAAACTATCCTGATGGGAGGTCTGTTGTTTTGCAGGGTATATAAGATAAATTTAATGAGAAAAACGTTTTTATAAGAACAAGAAAACAAATTTGTACATATGCGCAGCGTGAAAAAAATAATCTGAAATATAACAAATTATAGAGACGCACTTTCACAGAATAGACAATCATATGAAGATGTCATGACCGCTTGTGCGAATTTGTTTTGACCACAATCTCAACCACTTTTAATTGGGGAGCCATTCTCGTAAAGGCAATTACTGTACTTATACATTTATCAGCCATTCTCGTGCCATTTTGATTCGTTAGCCCACCATGTCTCGCTGCAAACTTACCCTGATGACTGATGGAAACTAGCAGTATGTTTTTATGACCGGTCCGCATACCTTTTCAATACATATCTGATTGTCTTCCTGCCATCAGACGTTATGTAGCTAATCTTTGTTATAGCAATGCACTCATAAGTACAAGTTTGCTGATTGATTGAATTATCAAAAAGATTTGTTCAAATAATCCATTTGTACAATATTTAAAATAATAGAAAAAGAACAAATACTTCATATAGTTGCTGTACTTTATTAAAAATCAAACAAGTATATTCTTTCTACATTTCACACTTGAACGAGATAAGACATTCATCACTGTCATTTGTATCAAGAGCTTCGCTATCTTCATCCATGTCCACGTTGTCCATATCCGAGTCTTCTCAAAACGCTGACTGATTCTGCATCTTGAGAATTCTGGTTATTACCCTTTCGGACAGTGTACTTCTGCACTTTACCATCATGGTCGACAGTGTCCTTAATCATTTATAAGTATCAGAATTCATTTTTAAGAAAAGGTTTTTAGGATTCGAAAGCTCGTCGTAGAGCTGAATTTCTAATACCTTCTTAAGTGTGTGGAATCTCCTATACTTTGACGACTTCAAAGGCACATAAGCAAAAACTTTTATTAGTGATAAAGGAAGAAAGGTACAGGAATGTAATCAGTTATGTACTGAAAAGGACATCGGGGAGAAGATAAAAGTCGAAATGGTACATCTAGACGACAGCTTAGCTGGCAATTAATCAATCCGAAGAACAAGATATTACCCTTGATCTGTTGTTAAAGTCAATATTTTTGTACGTTGCTAAATATAGTCTGGTCTGTTAACCGGGCGACAATCCTATCATTTATACATAGTTTGTTTCCGTAAGACCTCAGAGTTTCCAAATAGAATAGACTTTGAACCTTAATCATTGTCAGATTAGATTTTGATTTGCCAATGATGTTCGTTTATGACAGGAAAGTTCTGTTGGTGAGCTGGGCGGTTGGCGATTAGCGTGCCGATGCCGATGGTCACTATCGTGATGCGCGGCGTACCGCGCTTTAACCAAGTTATCTATTCACTACTAAGTGAAACTTTACCTATGTGGATATATGATCTATAAATGTCTACCGATCAGACTCGACATAAAAATCTTCACCTTCTTGGAGGAGGAGATGCTTTGAGCCTTGCTAAGTCAATAAATTATTATCAACAATATTGGCGATCACTTGCTGCCTGTCAAAGGGGATTCGTGTGTAGGTTCTCTAAAATAAGTTATGATTCAGAAAACTGCACATTGAATGGTCGAGTAAGAGCACTGCGCTCTGTTTTGTTCTAGGCGATAGTGAGTGTATTGATAAAGTAAACCTAGCTGGTAGGACTTGTTGAGACTTGTTTTGTCAGCCGCAGCC
Organism: Nematoplana nigrocapitula; assembly: GCA_032274565.1. NCBI lineage: Eukaryota > Metazoa > Platyhelminthes > Proseriata > Nematoplanidae > Nematoplana > Nematoplana nigrocapitula. The sequence continues at coordinate 15,829 of JAUYWV010076671.1, read as the reverse complement.
GCGCGCGCCGATGTGTGTATTGTAATCCAGGTTGAGAATTGAAAGATAAGAAGAACTGTATCTTTGGCTTCTTAAGAATCAAGCGATCCATTTAGCCAATTCATCCGGCTAATTAATTATTACTCTGCCTACTACATTGTGCTCTGCTGCACAGCTGAGCGCGGCGACTAGAGTTCATTAGTGTTGGTGTGGTGATCATTGTGGTCTAGTAGTAACCCTACTGGTGTGTGGTGGTATGATACGGTACGGTACGTGGGTGGTGGCTGTTGACGTTTATCACTCGCCGCTTTTTGTCTACGGAACGCATCAACACAACGAGCGACCTGATAGTTTGGCTTGGAGGCAGTTTGCACAGCTGATTTCATTCTGACGCTCAGCCTGCGAGCACTGTGACAGTCTTCTCATAACAACAACACTACTGCTATCATCTCTCCCTCCACATTGGAACACTACTGATCGATCTGTCTTCTCACGAAGGTGTCAAGTGGATAGCGTCCATGAGCTCTCTATACTTCAAACTCTCGCTCTCTCGACTTGTTTATTGTAGGGTGTTTGATGTCGTTTGTACTCGAAGGCCGCCTTCGCACGCTCGACACGAACTGTTTATAAATTCTCTCTGGTTTCTCTCATAAGTTTGTCCGAAAGAGGATCTGCAAAGTGACCAGATAGAACACAGAAGTTGAGCAGCGGCGTCTGTAATACGATAAAGCCAATTCGGAAAATATTGTGTGACACAAGATGTCAGTAGTAGAATACTTGAGAGAGGGGAGAGAAACGTCCGAGACAGACTGTATTGTAGACACTGATTTTTTTACTTTGAAGTCAATAAATACATTTGTCCTTTCCGGGGTATGACGATCCGCCATATGTTGTTTGATGTTACTAGAGAATCATTTAGCCAACTTTCTGTTCAAAGATCCTTCCATTACTTTGAATTCTTTGCATCATTTTCGCTTACTTTCATTTATCCAATGTTAATAATGTCTATTTCATCTTCGACTACGTAGTTTGACTAGCTGGGCATATTGTCTCTACTGTACACTAACTATATATTAACATGTCTGTTTCGTCAGGCAAAGTATGATATAAACTCCTACATAGAACTGACGAAATCCCGTTTCTACACTGCGAAAACGTGGTTTCTGGACACATTAGGAATTGAAGCGTTTCTCCTTTTGAGGTTTTCAAGTCGTCAAAACTACTAGCTGTTTTATCATCTCGGTAGATGCAGCATCTATTGACTTTTAATTTTGTAAATTAATATTCATATAACGCTTCATCAGTTCACAGAAGTGGCACTCATTCGAAATGTACTGCTAAGTTACAGGCGATCCTTAGTTTTTTCTTTTTTAACCAGCAGCGTGATTTGACCCCTCACGCCGCTTTCTGCGCGCAACAGTAATCAGTATCTTTTTAACACCCAGTATCAGCCAGTAATAGCCAGGGATCATGCATAAGTTGCCATAATGAAACGATAAGTTTCTTTTCGTCATTTTAGTTTGCCATTTTTCATCAAAAAATAAAATTTTCAGAAACATTTCTGGGCATCCTACTGGTCCCGTACAAAATCAGTTCTAATAATACAAAAGTTATTCAGCTACAAAGACGGATTTGTTTTATATATTGTAGTTGTGTTTCATTTGTTTGTCGGTTTAGAAAACCATATGATTTTGTTTTATGTTCTGCTGTTAGCAGTTATTATCGTATTTTTTGTTAGTTACAGACAGTATGTGCCAAAGAATTATTTCACTGAGTCGCATACCGCATTTGAATAAACGTTTTTATCTACTATAGATGTCTAAGTGAACTGGTGTAAGATTACGCAATTGTACCCGAACAGTTACAATACCGTCGTTGTCGGCATCTCTCGAAATTAGTTATTCCGAAAAGTTCGGCAATAGAGTATTAACCACTCTATTGATATCGATGATCCCATCTGGAACTGTCTTTAAGGCGAAAGAGTACTGATTATTATACTCCTAGCGAAGTAGCGAGTAACACGGTTTTTAATTTGCTAAATTCTTATGTGCCTTCTAATATGTATATTCTTCTAGTGAATTCCGCACTGATGCGTCTAATTAATACCGCAAAAAATATAATTTTATCGACTAAAGTTGTAACTCAATTAATTAAAAACGAATTTCTAATTATCAAGATAAGAAATCTTACGAAAAAAACACTTATTGCTTGGGCATGTACTAGTATTATATTGACATTCATTTGAATGAAATCAGCTGATTACCAACTGACCTTGATCTGATTAATACGTCGCAATAACCTGGTAATACAACTAGGAAACAAGAGCACACACTATAACAATCGCGAGCTTATATTTCCACATCAATAAAATGAGCGCGAGAGGGGAAAGGGGGTAGATTTGGGACGCATGCCAAGTTTCCCACACACAGCACTGCGCGAGCTGTACAAACATCGACTCTGGGTTTTGCACTTTTGTTCAGCGGTAAAGGAATAGTGGGAGAGCCATGGATCAATGCTGTTATGGAATAAGCCGTGCTAAATTTGTGGTGATCTCTTGTCACTATACTCCAACCACCAGATAACTAGCTGTTGTCATCGCATCTAATCTAGTTGGTTATTTTATTGTAGCACGCTACAGTCAGAAGTAACCGATCAATCATTGTCATTCGTTTTTCCCATTTCTCTTTTAGATTGTGGATTGTTCGATCGATGGTGTCGGCTGAGTCACCAATGGACCTGAAATGAAATGGGACGCGATTGATGATAATTATCTATTTGTATTTTATTGCATTTATTTGGAATACAATTAATCGTTAACTTATTTTGTTTTGTTACATAGAAATGGGCTGTGTAAAATAGTTAATCTTTCCCGATTAGAATAAAAAATAGCACTTTGCATATTATACCCGCGTCTACATTAGAAAAGGCTCAGTGCCAGTCAGTAAGCCTGCTGAGGTACTACCTATACCCTTCTTGCTAACCTAAACATAAATTAATATGAATTTCAGTATTCGAGTATACCTGGTGTTCCAAAAAATCCTAAACTAAATGCTTGTATCTCCGGAAATACTGCATTGATTCGGATAAAATTTATAAGAACTTGTAAAGTATTTTTAACGTTATTTGGAAAAATACTATTATTTTATTTTGCTAATAAGAACTCATTATCGCAGCCAGATCGTTTAATAACAACAACGTGCACTGTCCCAATGCCCATTCAAGACTACCAACGTATTGTTCGCAGACTGAAAAGGGTTCGGTTTTAAAAGCTGTACGTGTGTTTCAGGAACCACTTCCTCACGAGGCAACATTTTACACAGACGCATTGTGAACGATGAAACTGTCGGATTTGTGATGTAAAAAGAAAGTGACAGTATGGGAAGCCATGTGTAAATGGTTGTTTGGACCTTATTTCTTTCCGGCTACTGTTACCGGTGAAGACTACCGAACCATCGTTTTATTTGCAACAGCTACCCAAAAAAGTCATTGTCAATGCCTAGTTCATGCAATATGGTGCTCCCGCTCACACGGCTCTACTCACTCGTTAAGTCCTCAAAAACTTGTTTGGTGATCGAATTGTCTGGCGCTATTTTAAGGTGGAGTGGCCACCACGTCCTCGGATTTGACCCCCTGTGATTTCTTCCTTTGAGGATACCTTAAAAACCGGGTGTTTAAAAAATAACTTGAACCTGTCATCAGTATTAAGAACTTGTGATCGCAGAATTTGAATTGATCAGAGCCAATCGCATGGACATGGTACAGGAAGCAGTGAACTCTTTTTTACAAACGCATTGAACTGTGGATGGCTCTCAGCTTGGCATTTGTCACAAATAATTTATTTTGTTGTACCGTTCTTTAAAATTTTGCATTGAATCATTTTAACGGAAACCTATTTTGTGTATACTGTAGAATACGATAATCATTAGTTTACATAGTAAAACTTACACAAGTTCTCTTTCTAATGATATAAATTTTATCTGAATCAATGCAGTATTTTCGGAGATATAAGCAATTAGTTTAGGACACTTTTTGGGACATCCGGTGTGCTGGAATTCAAGTATACATTATTACTATAGCGCGATTTTGACAGGCCTACAGCAAAGCTCATTCGCAAGATATTGTCAGCCAGGAACTGTCGATGGACTGACTCTATAAGAATTGCCGATATTTAATAGCATTTGCAACCGTTCCTTTTTTGAAGAGTGCAGTTCATTTACCAGGACAAATCCGGATGCAAAGTTTTGTGTAGCCACTGTCTGGCGTATATACCAGCTGTTTAAAACATTGCGCTACTTGTGTGTAGAGGTCAAGCAACAAATCTTATCAATGGCACCATTCCTATTAAAATTGGGAACGTACTTGTCTACTTATAAAAGAAGGTTCAGAAATGAAAAGAATTAATAAAAATCTAACTGATTGACCTCGCAAGACGATACAGAAGTCGTATTATATATGTTTTGCTTACTCAATGGGCAATATCAAGCAAGAAATAGAGATTTATAATTAAAATTGCAAAAAGGTCAAACAACGATGGTGAATGAAGCTCCATATTAAAATGTATGGCTATGGTTACGATTTTTATTATGAAGTCAACTTCAAAAAGTTAAAAAATAAAGACTATGGAAGCAAGAGGTTCGTTATTAGGGGAGATCGCAGCATTTTTTCAAAGTGTAAAAGGATTTTCATACCAGTTATTTTCCGGTGCTCTTTTAGAAAACCAAATGATTGGCTCGGCTATAAACATTTTATTTATTCTTTCATAGGTTCAATACTAATGTGATACGCAACAAAGTAGAACAACAAATCACAATTGAATAAACTTCTGTGGTAGCGGAAGCCCTTTGCTGGAACCACTGGATTCTATTGAATAGTAGCTGGATGGTACGTGATATCAACTTGCGTAACGGGAATCCCTCGTGACACCCCTCTGCTAAGCGGTACCATTATGGACAACTTTATCATGTTTAATGGGAGGGTCATCCATAATCCCAGACTCATGCGGAGATGCGAACAGTTAATGGAACATTCAGTATGAAGTGGAAGATCGATGTGCATTGTGGAAGTGATTACTTACAGTTATCCAATTGAAACCATACAAGTTGATGGGCCACTCATTTGAAGTGAAGTTGGTTAAACCTGCACAAATAATAAAATAAAATAATCAGCAACCATAAAAATACCAATATTAGAATAATCACACTTTAGTATATTATCAGAACTGTCGAAATATCCACAATGTAGCCACTCATTTGTAGTCAACTATCGTCTTGTAAGAATATTTAGTAATTTTGTGTGCTATGAATTTTCCATTGAAAACAAAAAAAACCCAGATAACTATACTGCCAATGTAGCAACTAGGCCAACTAAGCCTAATACTTCAGGTAGTGTTGTAATATGCAAAGGCTTACACACCTAGTATATCTTATTTTTACATTATTAGTACGTATAGTAATTCCTAATCTTACTATATGAACTACAGGTTTCCCGGTCTTTCTACTAATCAAAAGGTGGGAGGGAAATTAGGCAAACGCAATTGCAAAGTACGCTTTTTCACGAGATTTTTTTCAATCACTATCTTTTTAATACAAATTCACTTGAAATGCCAGAATTAGGACTTAAGAAATGATGTATTCTAGTTTCCGCTGTGCACAAAGCTGCGTTTTTATACAGACTACGGCCAATAAATAGCGAAACAGCTGTTGCCGCCAATTTGTAGGTATCGGCATTTGCTCGAGTGCGGTGTGATTTCTGGTTGAAATGATAATTCTAAGAAGGAGCAACTACACACATGTTTTTAGGGAGCGAAGCCGTTGGATAAGGGAGGGTGTGTGTGATGCAGAAATAATATATTTACTACTCTTACATCGTGATGTAAAAACAATTTCAAATAATAACTGGAATTATGGGGAGTTTCATCGCAATAGGTTAGAAGGCAATGTCTGAAAAATTTCAACATTATACTTCATCGATTGGGTAGAGTTGGGGTAGAAATGCATAAAGTGCATAATTCAAGGTTACCATACTAAGTGTTTTTTTATTTTAACTATGTGATTCGCGGCTGTGAAAAGTCGGCCGCTTATACCGGAGAAGAGACCTGACGACGACGACGATTGGATGCGGCAAAACACTAGAACGACCTAAACCGATTCGAAAACAGTTGGGACTAATTAGGCACAGAAGTACTTGTCGTATGGAGGTCGCCGACAGTATTGGCGCTTCAGTCATTAGGTCTTCGCATTAATTGCGTTCTAATTGTGATCTTAACCTTTCAGCTGGGAGGTTCTCTCGACCTCTGGCCGACCGTCCCTGGTGGTGGAAATCATGGCAGACTGTAGCCGTGCTGAGAAAAAGAATATTGCATCGACGCTTCAGCTGACAAGAGTAGCCCAGCAAGCTGCATTACTGCCTATGACAAACTAATACGTGACTGTTTCTTAACCGATAAATTCATTCATCAAAATGTAATGTGTACTATTTAGCCATGGGAAGTGTCGGGCTCTCTATATAGTAAAACCAGCTACGTCTGAGCACGACTATTGTCATTTTAAACGTCTACAAACCTGAAAACCTCCCAAGCAGCTTTCGCCGCCTACTGAAGCGACTCACCACCATTGAAAGAGTCGCGTGTAGAGGTTCATCAAGATCGGAAATCACAGGACTGGTTAAGTCGGAAATGCAAACTGTACACTAGGTGGGCCTTCGGTCATTTTCAAATGAGACAAATCAAACTGACAAAGATGTCTCGAACGAGGTTCAAAGAAACATGCTAATTTTGCACCAAATAGAATGAAATGCGAGCTACGTATGAATTGCACAAACTCTGATTGCGGGGAGGAAGAAAGCGAAGACTATATGTGTTGAAATGCGCCTCGGTTGCACAGAGACTAAAATGTATATTTTAATAAATCCCTCATAATGGCTAACTTGTCTTTGCAGTCCAAGAACTAACATTTTCAGTTTAAAAATAAGTAAAAATTTGAAAAGCATGGAAGTGAATGAGGGAGAAAATTCTGAGTGAAGAAACTAAAGTACGTGAGTAAGTCAAGTACACCTGCTGAAATGAGGAAATAACAAAAATAGCACTCTACTACATTTTGTGAATGAAGGATATGGAGATGATTGGTGTATAAGAAGATGCAAGAGATCGATTCATGCAGCCGAGCCCTGGACAGTCCGGAACTGAAATAGCTAAAACAATAGGAAGACTATATTTTGTAAATGACTAACTCTCGCTTGAAAATGCACGCACGGAGTCAATAAATTGGGCAGTCAATGCCTGGAATCTACAGCAGTAGGACTGATTCACAGTCAGCCAACCGCTCGTTGACACTAAAACAGCTAGTCACACGGCTGAATAGCTATAGAAGGTTCTAGACAAATAAGTCGATGTATGGGAGTCAGCATGGATGACTCGTGTTGAATTAGGGAAAGTCACACATCATCACACCACACCTTCATGTCACTCAATCTGAATCACTACACTACAGACGGAAAACATCATCTATCCCATAAATGAGAAGCAAGCAAACCAATCATTCAGCGCGAGAATGCACAAATAACAATTGACTGGCGCTTAATCAGGGGCTTGCCAAGCACCACAATAGCTGCCAGCTAAACGATGATTAACTACAACTAACTACTAACCGTATGGGACGAAAATGCGAGGAGGGTACAGTATATTGTTTTGGTGGGAAGTTGTGACGGGGAAGAGAGCCAGGCACGGTGCGAGCGACAGCGAGTGACAAGGGGCTCTCGTTTCTTTCCAACTAGCTATCGATCGATCCAGAGAGGAGGAAAGGAAAAAAGGAGGCGGAGAGGAGAAACGTTCGATTTTGGGAGGACTCCCTTTGCTGTCTATCGTTCCAGACACGCGGCCGTGAACTCTAGCCAGCCAGCCAGATGACGTAGTCAGAACAGAGGAGGTGGCGGCGACTGCATGCCGCAGTCGCAATTTTCCACGTGGCATGGCGTTCAACCGCAAGCTACCAGCTGATCCAGAAGCGTGGAGTGTGCACAAGAATAGAAGCGGCAGTGAGACAACAGCTGAAATCCTGAGCCGGGAGGAGGATCAACGGAGAACACAATGAATACACACATATACAGTCAGCACACCACATTCTTGGCACCAACACCCGACACCAGCATAGAGCACCGCAGTACACGATTACTACGCAGTTCATATAGAATCAAGGTACACACCAGCTGGTGGGTGGGTGCTCTCCGTCTACGGTACGCGATGGTATGTGCCGCGCAGTTACAGGCACTCTTCTCCCATTCCCTTCCGTGAGAAAATCCAGCCCCGACTTAACGGAAGAACCCCACCGACATTGTAAGTTGGCAGGTAAGCAGCATCACTCCGACAAGAAATCGTGGGCTTGACAGGGCGGGCGAGGCTGCAAGTTAAGTCAACTCAGAAAAAGTGCAACATCATGGAGAGCGCTCATACAGCAGACAGACAGACAACCGCATTCCAATGCATATGCGTGTGTTCATACAGGTGTGAAGAAAAATGTCAAGAGTGCAAAACTAGCACTCAAGCAAAACTTGACTGGCAAGTGAACTAGACAAAACCAGCAGCATTATTTCCGTATATGTTAGCAAGTCCCGTGTAAGCACATAGTATGCATGCCATCCTTTACTTATAGTGTGTTCAATTATATGATTCTATATTGGTAGATGAATTGGAACGTAATGGACAAACAATCTATTTGATTGCCTCCATCAGTTGGAAAAGGTAGGCAGAGTATGGGAGAGGTTTTTACTCAGCAGAGCACTCCCCGCACTTAGGTCTAACTGAAAACCGTTCTGGGACATAGATGAATAATTAGCTAATCTCGAGCGAATTCTATCGATAACAGAGACTCAAAATGATCATTTCCGAATTTAAATGTAATTTGCGACAAAACGTACCAAGGCCGCACAGAAGACAAATCCAGGATAGCATCAAAGAACACGACCCTGCCTGGATGTCACCCGTGCCCACTTCCCAGCTACTTCAATGTGCACAGGTCCCGATAAAACCGCGAGAGGTCCCGTGCTCGGTTGTTACCCTATATCTGGGGCAACTTACTATCTATCCATCGAGTGTTCTGCTTTTGTCAAGCAGGTTCACCATTATAGCATTCCTAAGAAAATCGACTTTGAACATAAGCGCGACAGACGAACTGTGCATAAAGACACTTAATATAGATGCGAGGACGCATTTAAAACTGGATCTTTTCTGTAGATATTTTATTCTCAATGCCTGCTTGCCTCGTTTGTAAAATAAATTGCTACGTCTTGAGATGAAAGATGCCCTTTGTGCTTATGCCAATTCTCTGTTCTTTAACCTCATCTCTATACCCCAATCACTCCTGTTCCACTTTTCTTTCATTGTTAGAAAAGCAGTAGATTTTATGCAGTAGTTCTGAACTACTTTCGTATATAGCGACCATTCTTTACCATTACCTGAAAACACCCCAGCATTTTTCTTCTTCTTCTGCATTTCCCGCCATTAATAGAGTCGTCCTCCATGGCCCGGCTTCACAAGGATCGGCCGGTACCCCTCAGGAACCCCACTAGGGCCGGGCTGTCAATAGCGTCAGCGAAACTAATAAGCGGACCACCGAAGACTCTCGAACGCAGCGGGATTCACTTGGGGCACTCACACAGCAAGTGCTATGCCGTTTCCGGAACTTCCCCGCACTCTTCGCAGATGTTATCGAGCTCTTTGCCAATTTTGTGCCTGTAGACCCGCAACAAGAACGAATGGCCTGTCCTTATTTGGTTCGCAAGCACCTCATAGAGTCTTGTTTTCTCCGGCGGTCTACCTCTTCCGACATTACATGGCGACGTTCGACCACCTCAACGTGGTGCCTATGTGGAACTCCTGGAAAGGTGGCAAAGAGTCGAGCACAATCCCGCACCCCGCGGGGACGTCAGCATTCTCGCTTCCTTCATCAGTTTCTACTGGTGACTGCCTGCATGTCCACTTCAACTTCATCTGCAGCGTCCATCTCATCTCTGGCCTTCTTATTAGATCATCTGCCTTCTACCACTCCACCACACCACCCGACAAGACGCGAGAATTGAGAATACGACCGAATATCGCAGTAGGGAGCATACCTATATATAAAGAGCTCCCTCTTTTCTCACTGTTCATCTGGTTAATTTGAACAATCCGACACGACACTATCGGGGAGTCCGCAACTTGTGCGT
>JAUYWV010076560.1:0-15605 GCA_032274565.1 Nematoplana nigrocapitula | reverse complement strand
GGTCTTACCTCTGCAAGGCGCCAGGCACTCGGTATGATGCTGGTACGCCAGGAGAGGTTTATGCAGGAGAGAAGGCATTCTTGCCCTCGCGGGAATGCCGTCCGTGCCGGGGGCAGAGCGGTCCGGGAGGAGTGACAACGCTCTCTGAAGGTCGCCCAGACAGAAGTCTGAGCAGGCCTCGGTGTGCTCCCGTTACGCGAGCAGGTTCGATCGAGGGCCCGCCTTTCTTCTCTTCGGATTTGCGCGTCTGCAGTCTTATCCTTGGGGAGTCTGCTAGTCTTAGCGTACTCCATGCAAAAAAGAGCAGTCTTTTTTGAGAGTTTGATGTGGCATGGAGCCCTGATCAGAAGTAATTACCTCTGACGGGGTTGCAGATGGGGTGCGGCCGTCAATGGCTCGAATCACACTCCAGATCTTAGCGGTCTTACCAGTCCGCCTTTTTGAAGGCGAAACGAGCCTCGCGCCGGCCTTTAGGGAGGGTTTTTATGGTGGAGATATCCACCAGGATCGGCAAGTGGTCTGACCCGATGTGCTCTCCGAGGAACCAATTAATATGTTCCTCCCACGAAACGTGGGCGAGGGAGACATCAGGCGCAGACCCTCATCCCCTCGAGCTAATTCTTGTGTTCGACCTGTCATTCAAGGTCACGAAATTGGAGGTCAAAGACCGTCCTCAATCCTCCTCCCCGCCTTCTTCTTATTCCCGGTCGGGGGGGGGGCGCGTCAGCACCCCGATCTCCCTCAAGTAGGAGAGCACGCGTGGTCCGTCCGAGAGGACCTCGAGGGTAGGAGTATCTCCGAGGGAGAGGTGGCGGGCTTGGATGTGGGCTGGGCAATGAAGAAGAAGGTGGGTGAGGTCTTGGGGGGCCTCCTTGCAGAAGGGGCAGGAGGGGGAGTCCGATCTCCCAATACGGTGGAGGTACGCGGCAAGCAAGGGCGAGTGGCCCGTGCGGAGCTGCGCAAGGGCCACTGCGTCGGCGCGACTCTGGTAGGAGGACGAAGGGACGGCAGAGGGGGTGGAGGAGGCGCGGTGGGTGGCGCAGTGAGGGTCCGTTGCATAGGTCTGACTGGGGGCCTCTTGGGCGGCGCGGGATATCGCGGCACGGGCCGAGAGGAGGTCGATCTCCGCTACTTGGGGTAGGGAGGCGCCGTCGCGGGCGGCCGCGTCCGCCGCCTCGTTCCCTGAGAGGGAACAGTGGCCCGGGACCCACTGCAGATCAACCTTTTGGCCCCGGGGGCCCGCCAGGGTCAGCAGGGACTCCCAGATTTTCTGGCAGGTTGGGTCGGTCTGTTGGGAGGCCCCCTTCGCCAGGCAGCGCAGCAGAGACTGGGAGTCGGTCAGCAACCGGATCCCTGACATGAGGTGCAGGTCAGGGATGTCCAGTGCCGACTCCAGGCCGATGCGGCAAGCCGTCGCCTCTGCCCGGAAGGAGGAGGTGACGCTACCCGCCGGCGCGCTAGTGGTGGCGTAACGGGACCCTTTGATAAAGGTGACTATGCCCGCCCCGCCTTGGGAGATGCCTCCTGTGGCAGAGCCATCCGTCCATATGTGGACGTCGGCGGGGGGAGCCTCTCGATGGCATTTCATGCTCGAGGGCAATCCCGTTTCTGATATCTTCTCAACAGGTTGTTGTAAATCTATATATGATTTCTAATTATTGTACCTATCAGGTGACATTATTAGGTGACATAGTACTACTAGAGTTGTAGATCTGTATCGACAATATACCAGTTATATATTTTTTACATTTCTATCGATAAGTGAAAACACCTTTCTTAATTTGCTGTAACTATATCGCTTATCAATTTCATGGAGGATCGACTTGAGTCTGACCATTATAATTACTACTATGGTCTGTCACAATACTTTCATCTAAAATAATTATTTTGCCAGTTTGGAATTTCAAATTGGTAACATTTTATATGGGCTTTGAAATATCCCTTTCTTTGTAGTTTTTGAAAGCACAAATCTTTAATACTTTAGGAGATTTCCTTCGGATGCTGCTTCATATTCCTCCAATGTAAATCTTTCAGCCAATCAGAATGCTTTTAGGAATCGAATCAGTGAGATAGGAATTTTCGGCTAATACTGTCTCTCACATCGCGATGCCTAAAGTCAGAGAGGTTTGTTGTCTGGTATCAGTTAGTAGTACGCTTCTTTTTAATTTCGACCAAACTCTCCAAGGACACTGCGCCGACTTTTTCCATGCCATTCCTTAAACCCAATCTTTCACATCTGAACACTAGCCGAAATGAGACCTTACCGGAAATGCCTGTGTTTGACTCGCACAGCGTGGTGAAGGTATGCCTCTTTTTCTTCCTCTTTTCCATCTCGTTCGTGGGTAATGTGAAAACTCTGCTGATCACATCCCGACTTCGTCGCCGAAATCAGGCCCACCCGGGAGTGAACTATCTGATCATGCATCTGAGTATCGCTGACTTGCAGGTTACCTTTTTCAACATCCTGGGCGATCTCATCTGGTACGCCACTGTCCAATGGTACGGCGGCGATGCTACCTGCAAGGCCGTCAAATACGCCCAGTCGGTCGGGCTCTATCTGAGCACCTACGTCATCACCATCATCAGCGTAGACAGGGCCTGGGTGGTCCTCGATCCAACCAATCCGACGCGAGACATCGAGAGACGGAATAAAATCATGTTGTCGGCGGCTTGGATCGCGTCTTTTGTGTTTTCTACACCACAGGTATGAGAGGAGAAACCTTAGGAGAGAGTTGTCATTTGTCTGAAATTTATGCAGTATTGAAAGTTCATAATTTTGATCAAGTTATAATAGCATAACATAATTTTATTTAGGCACTTGGTCAACAGACACGGTGAACATATTTCAACAAAAGAAAAACATTTAGTGTTTGTTGTTCGAATACAGTATTTAGACCTGCCATAACAGAAAGGACTCAAATCCTGAGATCTCCCGGTTTCCAGTACTTCAAATCTGGAGAATTGCTTTAGTATTTTTATCCCCCGCTAGCCCGACCCCCCTACTTCTAAGCACCTTCCAACCTCAATCTTTATGAATGTGAAGAAACTAATCTTTTACCATATCCACTAACTTCACATATGATTCAACAAAGTCCATATATAGACTGTATACATATTGTATATTTTGAAAATTTAGTGTCACAGCAGCTTTGTGTTTTGTTGGTTTTGGAAATTAGGAGTGATTGAAGTTTCTCATGGTTCAAGTAAGTATGTAGCGGAACATTCCCACTATCATTAGATTTTATACATATTACTGAAATGCCGGAGACTTCCAAATTTCCAAAAAAACGAAAAAATCCGGGAAGTCTTCAGGCAACCGGGAGATATCACAGGTCTGCGTATTTATCGGTGTATAAGACGCATTTTGAAGCGATTTTTCGATCCAAAAATAGATGGTGCAATATAGCATTGAGTTCGAACGATTAGATAGGCGGCATATATCACACTTATCCTCAAAGTACAGAGCGCGCTTATACAAACGATATATCATAAAACCCACTTTTGAGAGTTGAAAATAGGGGGTGCGACTTATACACGCACGTTATCCAGCAACTGGGAAGATGTAGGGAAATTTAACACGAACATACCCACGGTCGAGGGTCAGTTAGCAGTAATCAATTCAGGAGGAAAACAAAGCAGGCAAGGGGTCACTTTTATCATCAACCAGAGAGCAAGAATGTCTTTATTATAAATATGAGAACCACAATAAAGTAAAATCAAAGTAAAATACAATTTTTTAACTAAAAGGCTAAAGTGCTGAAATTCTTACATCCTGCAAATTGTTTTTGCAAAGTGATGATAGAAATAGTGTGAACGATTAATCTAAAATGTATAAATATAAACTTTATATTGTTAGGTTGACGTAGTGGATGCGGATAAACAGCAAAATGCAGGTTGTACAGCTTATGTTTGCAATGTTTATCAGACAAGCGCAGAGGTTTTATAGTACGTTGCTTTCTAAACCGTCCCACTCGGCCTGAAATCATTACTATAGACTCTCATAGCCCTACTGGAGCTTCTCAATAGCTCTGATTAAAATGATAAAATTGAATATTGCAGTATCACAATACCATAAACTCATTAAATAGTACATCGTTTTTATGTTTTTCCACTACTGTAAGTTGATGCTTAAAACTCCTATAGTTGGATTAAAAGATATAATAATGAATTATTGTAAACTGCCACAAATATTTATAGAACTTATAGAATGTAAACAAGTTTTGTAACGTTTAGAAAAAATATATTGGTGTGGAAATTTACTGAAAATGAGCTCACTGGAGAACTAAATATAGCAAAAGTAATTTAAGAGTTTGCAATTATTTTAAATATTATTTAATATTGTTTTAGAAATTTTATTTTATTTGTGAAATAAACAAGTAAGCAAATAAAAATAATACGGTCAATTTGACTATAGTGTACACGTGTTGTATTTGGAAAATGTTTTCCCATCGTCGGAGAATAGAGTGAAAGCAATACATCTGTGATATGTCATCGGAAATAAGTAAAATACAAGAATGAGAATTGCATTAACTACTTAAAGAATACTCTGCGCAAAGCGATGCTAGGTACAGCAGAGTGGATGATGCACAGAGAGATAGATGACATTGTAGCTAGTAGTCAATGACTGTCTGAACATCGACAAGCAATCGAAGGGAGAAGGAGAACCCTCTTTTATGTAAAGGAAATTTGAGTTTTCTCATTCTCGGTCAAAATTCAATCTCCTGCTTGCTGTCTTCTGGCGCTATCGGCTCATGTAGCCTAATGAACTTTGATTAAAGACCATTGTTCCGTGTAATTTAGGAATGCAATACCTTGGCAGAGAAGAAATTGTGGCCTACCCATGTCGAAAAGACTATAAATTGGCAGCGCAGTATTATTTCGTGCAGCAGTATTTGGTGGCATAGTTGTACTGTAGAAGCAATGACATACCGACTTTCAGTTTACTTTAAAACATAACCATTGTAGGCCGTAGGGCACCCATCGTCAACAAAAAGTTTAGACTCTGTCCGCTGGCCATTCTTTCATTTCATCATACCAGTTCTTTTATGGTCTTCGTCTTTACTGTTTCTTTCTACAGTACTCTGTATCATCATTTTCTCATGTGATTATTCCGCATTTGATGACCAAAGAGCTTCAGTTTCTTTTTTGATGGTTGCTATTACTCTGTTTGGTTCTTTCCCATGACTTTCTTCGCTGATCCATTTCCAAACAATAGTCATTCGTCTTTCCTTGATTTCACGTGATGCCCAGGAGTCTCCCGTAGGTCTTCATCTCGAGAGCTTCTCAACTGTTGGATGATTTATTGTCTAAGGTCTAGCTCTCACGTCCATATGAAAGTTGTGAAATTAATTAAGATCTCAATCTTTGCGATGAATAATTTAACACTTTTCGAATCCCGATAGCTTATCCAATCTGAGTAAGGTGCTGGTTGTAACTAGTCCAATTCTTGCTTTGATCTCACTTGTACTTGATCCCATGTACATCATGAAGCTTTCTACTTATTCAAGGGTGTTGTTTCTAGGGAGACTTTAACCTTTTCTCAGATCGTCACGTTAACCAAAGTAAAATGGGTCAAATATCTTAGGAAACTGAAATTCTCGATTTAGCAATTAAGAAGATGAGAGAAGGGTGGAAACGTCAGGTACAGGGTTAGTCAAAACTTTCCGGAAAATGATTTTTTAAAATAATTTGTAATATTTACATTATTTTAAACAGCTGGTGGCTTCTACCATTCAACGTTTTTTAGATAGTAAGCTCTCTTCCTCCTCTTCTGTTAGGGTCTCCCCTTCTAAATTCTTTATACTATTTCTTTTTTGGTCTTCCTTCATTACGCTTGGTTAAACGATTGCGTCAACTGTGCCCAACGAACGAGTCAGTTGTTGCCTACACCACCAAAGTAGGGTCGTATTTCTCAACTAAAGACCCGACTCCATTGTACCTCAAGTCCAAAGTCCAGGTCGAACTATATGACACTTGGGCACGAGGATGAAGGAGCACCGAAGTGGTAATGGTCCTGTGGCATCTCATCTGCTCGGCTGTGACTCTTGCAAGAACAACGGTGGTGGCTTCAAGATCTTGGATATTGGGCGTGATGGTTTGGAAGTTTCTGTGAAGGAGGCCTTGCTCATTAAAACGAAACATCCCTCTCTTTTAAAATATTTGTTTAGCAAAGCAGGGTGCTTCTTACTTTTTAAAAGTTTTCATTTAGTTCAGTTTGTGTCTCCTAGCAGTGTTTTTGTTTAAGTGACGTTTATTTACATTTCCTTCTCCTTTTCTAAAATCTTTGTAATTTCGCAAACTGTAAGTTGGTTGTGTTTGTATTATAGATTCTGTAGCTAATTCTCTGTACTTTGTATTTCAGTTTGCCTGATGATGCTTCGTGATGAAGTGAAACATGTCGCATAAAATTCCTTATGTTCCAAAGTGTTTTGGTAATTTTTTTCTTTTCACACTTAGATTTTCTTATGTTACATCTCTCCCAATGTTTAATATTTGTTTACAGCCTCCTTATTTGATATGTAATGCTCGGGAAAACGTTCAACGGTGTAACAATTTTTTATATATACTTATTTATGCGTAAAACTAACAAACATGAAGTACTTTATTATATATTATCTGCAAAACAATGCAATATGTCAACTATATTAGGGTTTACTGAAGAAATAAATCTGACTAAACTGGTCATATTTCAATGAAAAAATATTGGTCAGAACTGCTATAGTTGAAATGCCTTCATATATACTGTACACTATAAACAAATATACGTAGAAAATGAAAATACAATATAGTCAAATATAAACAGCAAATATCGATTTCACCCGAATACTGTGCAATATGTAAGCGTCGTGTTCTCTCTAGTCAGAGTAATATTATCACTCCTCTTGGTTTTTCTCGATCTCCACATATCCCAACCTCCAAACTGGTGAAACCAGTGTCCTGCTCAAATATACGGCACAATTGCCCAACTGTCTGTTATACACGGGATGACATAGGCTTATATATACAGCGTATGTACATCGGAGAACACACCCAAATCACTTATCACGTTATGTACAATGTACCTAGGAGCTTCAAGAACAAGGCGTCTCTGGACAACAGCGGGCGTACATCTAAAATGACGTTTGTGTGGATGACCTTGATGGGCTGCGGATTAATCAATAGCCGCCGAAAAGACTTATCTTTTTGCTTTTCCGCTGCCAGGGTTTCTCGAGTGAACACAATTCTGTAATAAAAGCGACCATATGCTTCACTTTTTCCGGGTTGGTGAGATCACCAACTTGCTCTTGGATGTCTACACTCATTAAAAATGCGGAACACCATCTCGGGAGATTCACTGCACTACTTGCAGTCAAGGTTGTTAGTTTGCTGCAGTCGATTTAGGGAATTTACCCAACCACAACTTCTCCCCACACCGGAGCTGGGAGATCATTACATGAGCATACCTGGGGAGGACTTTCTTTCTGTCGAACACTCGCCCATACAACACACTGCATCTCTCCTTTCAATTGCCACCTGAACTCCAGCGCAGTTTCTTAGCGCATGTCTCTCTTCGCCGAACGTCAACTCTCTCGATTAAAACTAAACCGCATTATCCTTTCTCGTCTTTCACCCCTAATGACCACTATCTTCTTCTTGCCCACTATCGCCATCGCATCAACCGCGCGCGCCCCTTATTCTTTCCCGCCATGAGGAGACCTTCCTCGTGATCTCAATTAACTCATTCATTTCAAAAGCGAGAAATAGTGTGTGTATGTGTGTGTGTATGTGTGTGTGCGTGTGTGTGTGTGTGTGTGTGTGTGTGTGTGTGTGTGTGTGTGTGTGAGAGAGAGAGACAGCAAATTAGAGAGTAGAAAAAAGAAAGAAACAGTAGAAGGTCCCAGGGAATGCCGTAGAAGGCCATCCCCGACACTAGAAGGCCGCTTGAGTCAATTCGAGACACTAAGGTGGATGAAATAAGTGATTTTAGGCGAAAAGACAGAGGGAGTTGGGGGTTGGTGTGAATACAACAGAAGCACCACTGGGATGAAACTAAGTGAAAACACGTGAAAGTGATGACCGTGGAACTGGAGAGTTAATATCATTGTCCGCTTATTGAAAGGAAGGACACCTCACCAGTCCGGGCAGAAGGACCACCGGGGAAAATCACAGATTCAAGGTCATCATCGCCTTCCTCGTGGGGCGGTAGCTCACAGTTTGAGACCATGAACAAACGTTGCCAGTAAGGCAAAGAAACCGCATGAACCCTACTCGGTATGCGGACAAGCGAGAACAGACAGCGATACTGGAAGGGGCAGTCTGCTGTGAACACGTGAAGAATCTCCAGTATCACGTATATACTGGCAACTGATCGAGTCACCAATATTGGAGTTGGGGCTAGGAGAGTTCGAAGCCGGAGTTGCTGTTGATGGCGTAGCGTAGTTTTTCTCTCAGAGACGATCTGGACGTGTAGTTGGGAAGTTTGAGGAGATTGAAGCAGGTGGAAGCGGTGGGCAAGCGGTGCACTTCGTTTTGGCGGCCACCGAAACTGAAGAAGCCCTTGATCACAGAGCCGACAGTATCACCAACATCCTCAAATGGGAAAGAAAGCAGATCAATATAAGTCCATTCTACAACTACGTTGTCGCATTTTCGTGTGACTTAAAACCAATATTATATTAGATATATCTGCTATATGATTTTGTGGAAATAAATAGATGCGAGTCAGCATCAAATCATACAAGTGCACAATCCATCAATTATAAAATATAGAAAGGTATCAGATTGTTTAAATAAGCAACACACAAAGATCAGCTTTAAATTAAGATACTCAACCCTCCCTCTAAATCCAAACAATCTGGTAGATGTACGAATAAATGAATTTCAGGCGACATGAAGCAGTTTTTTATTTTATGTATTTATTATTATCATGTAATTTAATTTGACACTGTATAGTTCGCACAGACGCCTCGAAGGCTTTAATTAAAAATCAATACAATTAAGGATCTACTGCTACGAAAAACCTAACAGTGGCAGCAATATTCTATGTCCGAACATTCACTCACTTTAATCAGGCAAAGAAGCTATTCTATCAGATTTCACTAATTTGCAAAGCGCATACCTGGTCTTCGTTGGAATACTGAACGCAACGAATGGAAAAGGGAGGCTCCAAATGGGCGAATCCTAGAAGTGGTGGTTTTGAACAGCTCGTCACAAACTGCAAGAGAAGGCCGCCATATAAGTGCACTTGAGCGTATAGCATATTTCTCAATAACAGTAGATTCACAAAAAGAGTAAACATACCTTGAGAAACAAACTCCGTTCGCGGTCATTGAAGTCATTTTTCAGAACATCCCAGAGCCACTGGATCACTTTGTGGTTGTTATGGAAACCACCACTGTAGCGACAGTATTGTCTAGTGATGTATGGGTGAGAGAGAAAAGGGTAAAATGAAAAATTGCATATGTATAAAGCGTATTACGGGTGGGTGGGGGAGTTCCCCATACCTGAGGTCGTCGATCTCAATGGTGACATTGTCGCCGGAGATGAGCTTCTGGAGTTCGGGTGCGGAGAACATGGCTAGCCAGTCCGGGTTGATGATGGAGTAGAAGCCGCGGATGAAGGCCTGCGACTGACAACGGATCTGTTTGTACATGCGGAAGTGGGCCACGCGATGGACGTAACTGATTCTGAACCAAGGAAATGAAGGAAGGAAGAATTTTCAGTTTCAAGTTAAACTCATTAAATATTGAATGCCTCCCAGTCTTAACTTAAATCCCTCACTACTTTCCTCTCCACGTCACCATGTCCCATACCGGATTCTCTAAAGTGTTGTTTCTTACCCGACAGCAGTCGCCTTCTCGTGGCGGGGTGTCATGCACCGGCAGGCAAAGTGCTGCATTCACTGGGATGTCTTACGTTTTCTCCTCCCTATCGGGACGTGTGAGAAAAAGAAAGAAGAGAAAATGAGAGGATTTCTCACAAGCTTACGACCGCGTCTGGAGAAAGGGGCTCCTTACCAAACTGGCAGGGATGGGGACCCCGACCTGCCTCATCCTCATTGACCACCGCGCCTTCGTTCGATAGCAGGGCACTCGAGGGCCTCCTCCACCGTTCCTTCTTGGTACCCACCCTCTAGATCATCTTTATGGATAATCTTCTGCGTGGCGCTCCACAGCACTGCCTTTTGGTGGCTTACGCCGTCGACACAAAAGTAGAGCTCTACAGGACGAAGTCAACGAGATCAACGGGAAGGCCAGACCGTCCGTGTTCTTCGGTCAACACCTCATTCCATTTGAGCTCCCTCCTCGCCTTCTGGGAGTGTGCCTGAACTGCCAACTGACTTTACGCTACCAAGTGAGACTCTACACCGCAGGACGGGTGTCCTCCCTTGCCTCCTGGGGACAGGATAGCAAAACTTTGTGCGGGCACTATAAGAAGTACGCACAATCCGCGGGAAATGAAGAGTGCATCTTGTCAAATATCCAGTTGACTATCAAACGATCAGGGTTCAATCGCAAGTGTGACTGCCATAAATGATCTGGTCTGATAACTGCTACCTATCTGAATCTGTGTGTTTGCATTTGTACAAATGACAACTGCTTTACTGCATCCTAAAACGGTAGGTATCACTAGACTGTCTCCACAAACCAAGTAGCAAGTGCCTTTCAACAAAACACAGTGGAACTTACTTGAGATTGTTGTTAACAGTGACATATCGACCACCGGGGACTAGATCGTGTGTGACGATCTTCCCCAGACAATCTTCGTCGTAGGAGAACGTGAGCTCAAGATCTGCGATATCTCCATCGTAGTGCTAAACACAAGAGCAGAGAAACAAAGGGGAAAGTGTCTTTCAAAATTGTAAGTAGTGAGTGCTACTTCAAAATTATCTGGGGCCTGTTTAATAAAACTGCTAGCAGTTGAGTGGCTCAATTTAGCAGTAAACCCCAAGCAAACTTCCCAAAAGAGAACCAAAAAGATAAAGAGTTTTCGTCGGTGACGTAATTTTTGTAGGATGACTTTAGGAGCTCCTAAATTACACATTAAAGTATGTTTCATATAAGTTAGGAGCACCTAAATTTCTGAGCAAACAGGCCAACCAGTAGCTGGCAATATTTCCTCTACGCCTTGTGCATCCGACCAACAATGCCTTGAACGAACTATTGTTATCTCATATTTCGCACGGACGCCCACTGTTATTTTAGGAAATCACACGTACCGCATTGCACAGAGCTGTTTTATAGAACAATCTTTAGCTGAATAGCTATTTAGTAGTTGCTAACTGCTAAGGTTTATGAAACAGGCCCCTGAAAAAAACTAACTGCTTCAGTGGTATAAATCCAGACGTTTATAGAAAATATTGAAATATTATGAAGTTTGTTTACCTTGATATAGGTGAGACTTTTGTAGAGCTCCTTGTCCAGAGTGAACAGTTCGTCTATGAAACTGTAGAAACCAGACTTTTCTCTTCCAAGCATTTGTGTGAGGAAGAAGTTGGCAAAAGGGACATCCACTACAATTCCCTGTGGGGCGAAAAATATTCGTGGATATATTCTGCACGCTTTGAGCTTCAAATTGACAGAACTACAGGTCAGTGTATTGCTCGGAAATCGAAGTATATACTGTACCTCATAAACCGCCTTGGCCAGCATGCGTCCGAGGAATTCGAAAAGCTGCAGATGACTCTCGTGAATATTGGAGGTCGGTGAGGGGTAAAGCTTATGCTCAGACGTCACTCGGAAAAGGTTCAGACTGGGATCGAACACACGTCGCAGGGTTTCTTCGAGAAATTCTTTGAACACACCGTCGAGATCGATGCCAACTTCGTCCATTCCCTTGAAAGGAAGCAAAATAACCAACATTCAATATGCGAGTCATACAAAAAACAGCGCCATGTGCTGCCAATCAACTCTGAGGTGAAATTTCCAACCGACAAACACTCTTATTGAGATGCCAGGATGTTTCAATGTCCGACTAATTGTTTTCATTATCTTCACACCAAGCTTTAGCTATACTACTATGAATAGTGTCATATTAATATTTGAACATAAAAATAGAAACTTCATCAGAATTCAGAGTTTAAGAACGTGAACACCTAAATAAACGAGGACACATCTAAAATATAAATATTTCCGCATTCATTTTCAAGATTTTTAAGATTATCGGCTGACAGAAAAAGATTACGGTCCAACTAAAAATAAGTAAATAGATTACGTCATTCTGAAACAAGTAAAACCAATCTCAAATTTTTGATAAGATCGACTTGGAATATAAGCGTGACGGACATACAGATAGACACACAAACTATTTTATATAGATTAGATGGGAGAAGGCAGATAGGCGCTCGATACGGTATGATAGTGAGTAGTAGGGATTGGCAGCCTCGAGATCACCCAAAAATAGACACGACGTCATTTTTCTAAAAACAGACTATATAGTATGTCATGAATTTTCCCGTTCTATTTATAGCATCCCACGTTCTACTTGTAGCAGCCAATCAGACTGTAGCACGTCAGCCTTCAACTGATTTAGTGGTTGGAATAGAGGGAAGAAATACATGAAGAGAGCTGGTCTAGGCCAGTGTATACGTAAAGACGATAGACGAATGAGACTGAAAATCGCACAAGGTCAGAAATAATCCAAACCAGTTTCAGTAACAAAAGACAAATATTACCCCAAACTGCCTACCAGGTCATTGACAAAACGGACACGAATTTTCATTTTCAGTTGAGCGGGAGACAGCATTGCCAGTTGCTGATAGCCATCCTAAACACGAAGAACATCGGCAGATTATAAATTCAGCATAGAGAACATTCTCCACTTGCACAAACAAAATATAAACTCAATTATAAGGTAAACTTATATACCAAAGCATATTTATCTTTCGTTACCAATCAAACCACTGTGTGAAGTCTAGCAATTAACCCAATTCAGAGACAACACATTTCAATTTAAAATGAGGAATTTTCTTTTGAAAAATATACTACATGTCTTCTCGGAATTCAGATAAAACCCTTTTTGAAGATTTAGTGCTAGTTATTGGATGAATATTTTTAAATATGGTTTCATAAATGTCCACTGTCATTATTATTATTTTTTAAATCAGTGCTATAAAATGCAACGAGATAAAACGGAATATATAGTTATAAACTGCATAAACGTTTATAAATTTACTATTTTATTAAAATTCGCAATGAAATAATCAATACTGAGCCGCAGGCGATAAGATCAACAATAAAAGCATTCGAGTCTTCATAAAGATCACATCTGTATAGTAAAACAACCTCTGGAAGAATCATGAACTGGATGATAGTCTTCGTCATCATTTTGTTAGCATACGGAAGGCCAACGGGGAAATAATACCAACAGCAATCTCTTAACGGCATTCGCTACTCAATTAATCGCATACACGACCATGAGAAGTATGACAATAAAACACAAAAAATTTGCTATAAGTCTCGAGATGTGTAAGCACTTTTTAAATTGTAAGCAGTTGAAAGCAGAAGGCAAACAACACATTGTTAGATACTAGTAGATGTTACCACGAAAAATTTGACATCACTTAACTTAAGTACATACACCAGTACAGTTTTAGCTTTTGTTTTGGTTTCACATTATGGTTTATTTCTGCATGTGAGGCTGTGAGAACCTTCACAACATGTCAAAAATGCTTTTCTGGAATGACTGATGAGACACCTGTATACATACTTACAGTACATCTGGTAGATTAACACTTGGAGTATGGAGAAAGGGTGCGGGTGTTGGTGTGAACTCGGTGTGTACTGTACGTATTGCAGCCAATGGGTGCATAAACGTTGCAGTGGATTGAAAGGCAAACTGAAAGATTTTCCCGATTTGATTTAAAGTACAGTAAATGCTTACACACGCAAGAAGTAAGTGAAACAGAAAAGAAGATCAAACTTGGAAATGGTGATTATGAAGTTGTGGATCAGTTTTGCTATCTTGGTGATATGTTGAGTGCATGTGGTGGTGCGGGAGCAAGCTCTGTAATGCGAGTTGATATACTGTAGGTGGAAGAAATTTAGGGAGAGGCTCCCTCTTTTGACGTCCCGGATGTTTTCACACAGGATAAAAGGGAAGCTTTATTCAGCTTGTGTTAGAAGTGGTATGGCGTATGGTAGTGAAACCTGGTCTGTAAAGGAGGAAGATATAGTTAGACTTGAGCGTACAGAGATGCAGATGGTTAGATGGATGTGTAATGTAAGTCTTAATGACAGAAGGCCTTCTGATGAGCTGAGGAACAGATTGGGGATTAAAAGTATATCAGGCGTTATGCGACAAATGCGTCGCAGATGGTTTTAGTCACATAGCGAGAATGGATAATGATAACTGGGTTAGCAAGTGTAGAAAGTTTGAGGTAGATGGTGCCAGAGGAAGAGGAAGACCACGTAAGACTTAGGAGAGGGGGAACAAGTTATTTAGGGAGACTTGCGACGAGAACGCTTGGAGAAGAGCCATCAAGAAACCCCCGTCCAACCCATGCTAGCTTGGAAGGACATTTAACGATGATGATGACAAACGCTTCAAGTCGAAATTACGACATTCAAAATGTAGATAAAGAGACGAAAAATCACAAAAAACAATTCGGATTAAGCAATTGCTGGAGGCATGTACCGCAATGATAATTTACATTGCCACGGATTTCCCATCTTGATGAAATCATTTTATTGTTGACTGCTTCGTATTAATTTCGTGTTAATCGGTTTACAATTATTTCGTGTTAACCGGTTTTTACAATTATTTCGTGTTAACCGGGTAAGAATCGATTATTTAAATTTTAAATGTCGCTGTACTGAATTGATCAATAAATCTCGTTTTACACTAGATTTAAAGCTTCTGAAAATACACTAAATCAATTGACAATATATACTTCAACAGTCAAATGATGTTTAATAATAATAATTCACACTGCAACAGTTGATTATCGTGCAAGGCACAAAGGAAACACTTAGAAGAAGCACACACGCACACAAAGTATGCGTACCTCAACAACACGTTTCCTGTGCACAGTGATCATCGCTCCGACAGGATTTTCATCCACAAGCCAACTTGATCTGGACTGAATCCCCAGGGTGGATTTGTCCGCCTTCACCAATTCTCGGAAGAGCACCACACGCTGAATAAAGAAAGAGAAAACAAGACGAAGCATTAAACTTTTTAGCCAAACTTGTTGGAGAGAGCGGATGAGAGGGGCGCACCTCTTTATGCGGAATGACATGCGGCACATGTTTGCGCAGAAATTGGGCGTATGGCTTCTCCTTGCGTAGATCGGTCATTATGTTTGTGGTTTTCAAGTGCCTTCAAAAGTCAAAACAAAAAATAGGTAAGACTTGTAGAAAATATGCTATAGCCTTGCACGTCAACGAACAATAGTAATCTGAAAGTCTATATCTTGTTGCTGACTTTCATCCTTCCTTCCATCGCACTCTATCTCCTCATCCAATCCAACTTTAGCACTTTCTCTTCTGACCATCTCCACTTCCATGACATCTTCGGCCTTCCTCTCCCTCTTTCCCCATCCACCTCCAAGCTTCTTCTTCCTTTACAGGCCACGCCGTCCCGCCCCATCCGGGGCGGACAGTGGCGGGGTCGCGAGGCGACCCATC
>JAUYWV010076449.1:0-15608 GCA_032274565.1 Nematoplana nigrocapitula | reverse complement strand
TTATTACATAATTAAAAAAAAATTGTAGTGAATAAGGATTTTGAATGAGAAGCACGCCCCCCCCCCCCAACTGAAAATGCTGGATCCGCACCTGATTGAAATCATCTAATCAGTTAGTTATCATATACCTAAAAGACCTGTCAAGGAAAGTAATAACCTTGTTTAAGGGAAAACGTAATAATCATATATTATAATATTATAAGATTCATTTGATATGTATATTTTATTAATTGATTTTGTTTATGGTAAACTTCAGTATTCGAAGTCCACAAGTTGATTTCAGGCGCGGATCTAGAAATTTCATTTGGGGGGATCAGTTTGAGAGGGCGCCAAATTATGAAGGTTATAGGCATAGGCATAGGACATATGCTATTTCTATGTACAATGGTGGATGGGGCGCCTGAAAAATTTTTTCGGGTCCCGATCCCCCCTTTGGATCCGCCCCTGGATTTTAACTGTCGACTGAGCTTTGAATATGACGAGATCACATTTAATTTTCGTAAAGTGAAACATATCATGTTTTCCTAAGATCATATTGTGCGCTTTTTTGGACAGAGTTATAGCAAACAACCAAGTGTACTGTAATAGAGAAAGTGGAGACGATGGGAATTTCCAACATACTACATGCATTACAGTTTTCCTTGCTTTTTTATTCCTATGCGCAGACATAGTTAGAGACATTCGCAGCGAAAACACGTGTGCACCAGCCCCTGATGTCATGCTTCCACGCTGTGAACGCTAAAGTACTTATTATACGTTACATACAGTAGTATGGTCGGAATCATATAAAGTCATGTGGAAATCGACTATACAGTGAAAACAAATATCGCGGAAATGAATAGCTTGGTCTTCTCGTGTTTCAAACCAACCAATGCTTTTGTCTGACGTCAAAAACACACTGAATTTTATTGACATGCCATCACTGGTCTTAGTCATCACCACTCTTTATCCGTATATGTCGCATTCAACGACTACATTGTTATTCCGTATGACCTCCTCCTTCTCTTCTTCTTCTTCTTCTTCTGCACACCGCGCCTTCCTCCGTCCTCCAATATATTTTTGCTTCCCACCATCACGGTCTGCAACATGACAAGTCTTTCATCACTGAAGCGCTAGTCGGAGCATTCGAACAACCCTGAACAGGTGTCACCAGAACACACAAATATGAGAAGAAGAACCAAGTTTGGAGAGCTGGCGACAGACAAACTGTTGGTAGTAAAGGAGAAGAAGAGGGAGGTTTTTGAAGGTGCTTACCACATGATGGAAAAGAGGGGGAAAACGCGAGCCAATGTGGTGCAGATAAGAAGCAAAAAAAGTGAGTGACCGTAGGTGCAAAGGCGGGAGTGAGAATATCGAGAGGAGAGTAGTTATTGGCATTCGGAGAAAACAATTAGGGCGCGAGAATATGAGGACTGAAAATGCAATGCAGATTGAAGAGGGGTGCCTTGTGGGAGGACAGAGGGCCCCTTGTGTGGGATGGGTCACTTAATTCATTGCGAGGGAAACTAGAGTGACCAGTAACCGGTTGAAGGTGCACAGAGGAAAGGGAAGAGAATAGTGGAGGGTAGACTAGAAAGACGGGAGAAACACGATAACGTGTCAGATTCCAAGTGAGAGAAGGCAAGGGATAGTTAGGAGCCCAAGAGAGCCTATGGTGAAGGGCAAGAAGTTCGGCAGTGAAGCCGGAACTGCGGGAGTCAGGTGACAAATGGACAGGAGATACTATCACCTTGCCCAAGGAGAGGAAATCTAAGTGCCAAGTTGAGATAGGCAGAGAGAGCATCGCAGAGCAGGGCCAAGGGAAGGAAAATGAAAAGAAGACTTTGAAATCGTGAAATTTGTGGGTTATCCCAGGAAGAAAGGGGCACAGAAGTCGTCATGGATAAGCGCGGTTTAAGACGACGAAATGAGAGTAGCAATAAGATGTTTGGAAAAAAGAATCCAGAGATGAGTCGAATTAATGCGAGTTTGCAGGATGCATCTAAGAAAATGCTTGGAGAGAGGGGTTTCGATGTGTATAGAGAATTGAGTGGAGTAGAGCGGAGGAACCAGACGCAACGCGAAGAGCAGAGTGGTAGATGGTAACGAGGTGTTTGAAGTGGGAGCGGGCATGAGGGGGACCAGGCTGGGAAGGCCACTGACTGACAAAAGGAAGCATCTACAAGTGATCCGATTGCCTTAACGTGGGGAACAGCTTCGCATGAAGTGAAGCAGCAGTGAAGCAAAAGCCGAACCCGATTTAAAGGACAGAATTGGGCAGCATTTGGCTCCGCTTCTTTCCTGCTCACAATCTCTCGTCCTAACCATTTCAATACACCACTCTCTTTAGCCATTCAGCTTCTTCTCCTTTACCATCCATACGTATTTGCTTCTGTTGTGATTAAGTCCACTGTGCTTTGGTGTCTATTTATCTGGCCAAAGAACGCGATAGATTGGAAACATACAGTATGTGTATATAGTGAGAAAAATGTTAGGCAGTTTGAGACCAATATTACACTATGGCGTCGTATTCACCCTGGCTGAGATAGGTAAACGGCATTCCGTAATAGGAGAGTATTTGTCTACTGTGTGTGAGGGAAGAGTTCATATACCTCCACAACGATACTCTTCAACCTAATTGGAAAGATATTTAATCAGCTTCAAATTTACGCGGTTATATTGTGGAACACACTTCTACTTCATTTTACGAACTATCTTACATGCTGATAAACTCCCCCAGTCATCAAAACCACGCACCTGCCACTAACCGAAGACCTCCAGCATCATAACTGGGTATTGAGTACAAACTGTGCATGTGTTTAATGGAGAGAAAGTTAAATATTTTTCGCTAGGACATCGCGTCGTCGCATTGTATTAACCTACGTCGTAGATCTACTTAGTTTTCAACTGGCAGAATATTAAATGTCATATGTGTCGATCTTGCGGAGGAAAGAATCGATTTACAAGTGCAGCATTAAAAACTAGTCTCCTGGTAGTAATGTCATGGTCATATTTGGTACTAACTCTTGGGAAACGCTTTTATACGCCATTTTGCACTTTAGGACATTTTATAATCTATTTGCTATCGTTTTTAATGATGTGGTGAATGCTGTGATTACGTTTTTGCGTGTGACAATTTTTGCTATAAAGTCAGCCTTCTTCTATGATTTCATTTTGAATTTCAGCAAGTGGGCTTAATATTCTGGTAGGGCGCAGAGTGGCATTCGAAAGTATTTGAGCTGGATTTGAAAACTTCATAATATTCGCGTTTGTAGTACGATCCATCATTTGAAAAATTATAAACATCAAAGTATATTTAAACTATGTCGATGCGGGAAAAGCAAGAACGCGTCAGGAAATGAGTCACGTATATAAACACCCAGTAGACTTCATCATGAAATTATAAATTTACGTCTACGTGCAGATTTCATTCGTGTTATATTTTACACACTAACGACCGTGCAGTTGTAACGTCGGAAACTACCACCATAGGAATTCAGCATTTGGTGTATGCACCGCACCAGTGTGCTTTGGAAAATGGTATGCGATAAGTATAGAATTCCATTTATCCATAGAACAATTGAACTGATCTATTTGTAAATCAGCAGAATTGTGTATTTTTTCGTATTATAATTTTGTATCATATTTTTTCCCCAAAATGGTGGTAAGCTCAGTAGAAATCTTGGCTGCTGCGTTTTGCTTTTTCTCTCGAGTCCCTGGAAGTTCACTTTTAGAGAGTAAAATAGGGTAGCGTTTCAAATTTGGGACTATACTACTTATTTCATTTTCACTTTCATTGCTGATATACTCTCAACATCTGAGTTGTCAGAAGACATGATTTCAATACGTAGTATGATACGTAATATGATTAAGACACGTAGTCAACTTTCAAAATACAGCAAAAATAATTGATTAGGAATGAATTGAACAACGAATAGAATTGAAATCTATTTGAATAGGCTTGGCCAATAGAAATTGAGTAATAGTTTATAATTGTTCGCAGTAACAAGTTCCTACTTCAAAGTAAAAGCAAAAGATTATTCATACGAAAAAAAGTATGAACTTTTACTCTAAAGTAACAACTTCATACTTCATGCTTTTACTCTAAAGTAGGAACTTGTTTTTATTCATACCGCCCAATGGGTAATGTTTGAAAACTTAGAAGCAATATAGTGCATATTTAATAAAACATGGTTCTACTGAATAATAAAATTGTCTGGAAAGACACATATGCTCCCTTGTGACCAGAAACGCGTAGCGAAAAACCTTCTACTGGTCACTCGATGGCAAATGAATAAGATCTTAGCGTAGTACTCACGACCTATACAAATGGAAAACAATCATACCTCAAAGTTCTGCTTGCTACCATCGATCAACAAAACATAGAAACATAAAAAGACATAGCGAAAAAGCAGCTGCAAAATTCAATTAGGAAAACTAATGAAGTGTTAAGAATGTCGGAAGAGGATAGATCTCTATTAAAAAAAGGATAAAAAGTAGATCGAGTATTTTGGATATGTCGTCAGAGGAAACGGAAAGCAGAGAAAGTTTCGAGAAGGAAACATCAATTGCAAGAAGTGAATAGGATGAGCATCATGCAAATAAGCTGTACGGGCGGCGCAGGACCGAAAGGTGTGGCGATACATGGCAGTCAACCTTCTGGGAAGAAGATGACACCCAAAGAAGAAAGATTTTGTGGTATATTAATTTATCATTTCATTCATATCCTACTGCAGAATTCGAATTCCGACGACTACTTATATAGGATTTGTTCCAGCACACGAAATTTGAGCATATTTTGTTGAGAACTGCGGGCGTAGAACATGAATATACAAACAGGCAGACAGACAAACTTTCGGGTAAATTTGGGGCAAAATGCTCATCTTGCTCAGGAATTCTAGAACATCCATATACCAGTTATACCAGTATCTCATGATTTTCTGTTGACTGTCTTTTTCAATTGTAAAATAAACGCATCCGCTAGCTCGGAATATGACCAAAGAAATATTACTTACGATTAATGTTCAAATCGAATGATGGCACCATTTCCAGGGAAGCATTACAGTCGCATATTAATAACAGACCTGTATAAAATGACGTAATGATTTCAATTGGTCTTTAGAAATGTTTAGAAATACCATAAAAACTGAACCTGTGGCTCCCATAGCGTTTGCCTGATGAAGGGCAGCGCAATGCGCGGGTGTTTTATTGGCGCAGTTTAGAGACATGCGTGCAGCGTTTGTTTGATGACGGGCAGTGCGTTGTGAGAGGGTGTCGCAGTCGCGTTTGCGAGTTGTTTCTTCGTTTCGATGCACTGTCATTCTCTTGAGAGCCATTAATTGATTTTGTTTTCTTTGGCATTTTACTGTGAATTGCTATCACTATGTATACCATTTCAGTGTAATTCAATTTCCAAGTCTGCTTGTACCAAATTCATTAGGTAGCAAATTAATTAATCATTTTAAAATGACTGATTTTTTGTTATTAATAACTGGGTTTTTTTCAAATGTGGCAAATTTTGTTCGAATCAGTATTAGAAATTTGGGGATTATTCGTATTATGTGTTACAACGAATCGATCAATAAATCAATAATGTGAAATGCAATATAACTGTGGTCGGTAGTGATTTCACTGCAACGCAAGGTGTTCTTTCTCTCCATGAAATTCCCTATAGGATTGCATATCACGTACAGTATGGTTTTGGTAGGATCAAAAGGGCCTATACGTATGAAGATTAAAAAGACTTATTATGCTGTAGTACTGTGTGTGTCATAAGTTCCTACAATTTAGAAAAATGAAAAAATCGCATTGTATTTTATATTTAAAACAAAATAATTTGATCAACTCCATGTTAATACGGTTCACCTTGATAGCCATGATGTTGATTGACGCCTGTAGACTTTTGGGAAATAATTGAATTATGTGGTGATTGCATCTTTCAGAGCAACTACGTTACGTGCTTTATGTGCAATTATCTTAAATCTCAATATGGCCCAGCCACATTGTTTTCTTTAGTAATTAACTATTTTTTATCGCTATGGCCTTGAGCATAAACAGCGCATTGATCGGGAAAAACAGTTTGTTTCTTCTGACCTTGTTGTTGTATTTAGCTAAAATATGTGGACAAAATTTAACATGATTTAAACGATCTTCTTCCTTTGAGAAATTAGACCAGCAATTATAACGAGATCTTGCGTGATTATATGTGATAATGGTCTTGGTGCTAATGATATCTGAATTTCATCTGATCGTATTTTTATTGACAAATTTAGTTCATCACGTAGATAAATCTTAACGGTGTGATTAATACATCATCCTCTTTCGTCTGTCCGCTGACTCTAAGGTACATCAAATATGTACCGGTTCGGGTCAGTATTTTTCCCAAACCTTGATCAGTCTTGTGTGTGGAGATTCTTCTTCAAAGTGTTCTTTTAGTTGCACTTCAAATTTTTCAATGCTGTAACGTATTCCGAAATATTTTATCTCTATTAATCAGTCATAAAATGTTTTCAGGTAACTATATAGTCACATAAATTGTTTAGCAAATAGGAAAAATATGGATTTTTAATGATTTTAGTCAACTTCGTAGGAACTTATGACACAAACTGTATATGTCCTGCCCCGCCATTCAAAGGGTGGGTACACAGTTATTTCAGCTCCCTAACAATGATGGTATAGAAGGACATCACTCACAGACAGACAATTAATTTGGGAATGATCTCCATGTTATACATTCTGAGGATGTATTTTTGTTCTTATAAGCAACAACAGAATTGAGAAATTTATCTATGGCAGAAGACGCGGATATGTTAGAATATTTGCTAAATAATGACATAATTGACTGCTTCTTCGTCATGAGCATTGCTGATCGTTGGCCATCACCCTTGTTATGCTTACGACACAGTCCTCCAAACTCTGGCGATCTCTGGTTGCACAGGTGCACCATTCCATTGAGTGTCCCATCCATGTCTTGATGTTGTCGCAATACTGTAATCTGGGCCGTCTTTGTCTCCGTCTAAAACGGTGCATGTGTCTGAAATAGAAAGGTTTGCGTTTTCTGAAATGGTGTAGAAACCCTTTTGTATTCCCTAGTCAATTGTAGGAATGATGCTTATATAGGTTCTCCTTTCATGCCAGCTAACCCGGAGCAGCCGTCTCCAAAGCCACATTTCTCTTGTCTCATTCGTATTTTACTCTTTCGTTTTCAGTGTCCAAGCCTCAGAACCGTATGGGATTACTGTCGGTACTACTGTATGTTAATGTCTTATTTTGAGTGAATGTGGAAACTTAGATTTTACCATAGATGGCTGAGTTCAATCATTCTCACTCTTTTCCATGGCAATGCGTCTTGTCATAATCTGACTTCAAAGAGACGAGCTTTTTAAAGTGGCTCACTTTTTCGATGTTTGCCCATTCATAGTGATGCTGGTGTCATGCAGCCGTTTTTCTCCGGCGTTATTAACTATATCAACCATGATTTGCATATTTCAGTTAGGGTGTTGGCGATGATGACAGTGTCGTCTGCGTATCGCGAATTATTGATTAGTTTTCTTCCGATCCTGATGCTTTCATTTTCCATGTTTGATTCACGCATGATGCTTACCCTTGCTGACATCATTTTCATCAGTTCGTTCTGCATTCCATCTAATTACTGCAGTTTGGCTGTGATATAGCGATTGAAGATGCGAATCAAAATGTATGAAGACAACTCGTCTCTAACATTATTATTTAATCAAGAGCG
Source organism: Nematoplana nigrocapitula (assembly GCA_032274565.1). Taxonomy (NCBI): domain Eukaryota; kingdom Metazoa; phylum Platyhelminthes; order Proseriata; family Nematoplanidae; genus Nematoplana; species Nematoplana nigrocapitula. The sequence continues at coordinate 7,888 of JAUYWV010076449.1, read as the reverse complement.
GGAATGGCTGGATCATCGGCCATGGCAAGGGCTTATAAATGGCCTACGTGTACAGTTTTCATTAAAAATCGAGGAAATACGGTATTAATAATACATACATTCTACGCATTCAAATCCTCCATCCAATCATTTATCATACACAAAATTCAGAATACGGATGCAATGCAAAGTCGAATATAATGAGATCCTGGACAAATCTATGTGTTTGAGTGTCTGGGCATCAATTATGAACGGTTGATCCCAGAGCAAAACTAAGGTCAGATTTGGAATCAGCAGGTTCCTAAGGATACTTTTACCTTTTACCTGAATTTAAATACATTTTAATTTTTATTAATTGTTTTTATAATAGAAAGAGAAACTTAAAACCAGGTAAAAACATGCGATATTTAAAAAATATCCTAAGGTTTCATTTTACTACTAATAAATTTGAGAGTAGCATACCTTGCAATTGATAAGCAAATTGTTTACATTTCATAGGCCCCTTCTACTATGGTTTATTTATGACCAGGCAGGTTTTAAGCCCATTAGCCCCCCTTGAGTTGACTCCGATTTGATCCAAAAAAGTATTTCTCAACACAATTCTCCTTCTGCGTTTTCCTACTGCATCATCCGAATAAATTTGCTTGTTTCAAGTTATTTTATTTCCCTATGTATCCCCCGAGCGAAGTAGAGTACTTCCACTAGTAAACTAATAATTTTCAATTAGAAATCTCTGCGTTTGTAAAGTTTACAATGTCATGATAGTATGTTCTTAAGGCACTCAATGAATCAACCTATACAACGTATAAGAACAACGCGATTATGTCATGCTGATCAAAATTTTCAGGAATAAAATTTCGTTTGCAATCTACGTGCGTGTTTAGGTGTACAAAACGTTCAACTACGTTATCAATTAGTATTCTCAGGGCGCTGAAAAACTGCGTTCTACTTTGACACTGACAAATGGAAGGACTGCGAGCACTAAAACATTTCCCGGATGATTGGGAAGAAAATCCTGTCTGCTGGACCGTCTAGAACGTAGTGAAATGCGTCGGGATTTTGCTGGAAATAGTGTTCGCTAAACATACAGAGAATCTTATCAATCTTCTGACTTTCGCCCGGAAGGTGAAAGTAAAAACTTCATTTTAACTAGAACACTTTTGTTTTTAGGAAAATTATTGCACTTGTATATCTTTTTTATTCATCTAACAATATGCAAATTATATTTCACGTACTGAGGAACAGTCGTTACAGTTAAAGGCGCTCAATTTTTTTCTTTAGATGGGTTTAGGAATTCCCGAAGTAATCATATACATACCTGGAACGTCTACTGAATGCATCTAATGGAACGTTCTCTTTGAATCATTCGGGAAACGTTCCAGGAAATTTCCATGAACTATTTTAATAATTTTAGTATTAGGACAATAAAATTGAATATGATAAATAGTATATGTATAATTGTCAAGTTATGAAAATGTTTAAAAATGTACAGAACATATTTGAGATTATCTGCTGATGCGGTATTGAAAATGATTTGTTTTATTCGGGAACGAAAACAAGTGCAATGTATCTACTATACTGTATTAATTGATGTACAGTATACAGAAGATAACATAATATGTCCTAATATTGAGGTACAAAAATTATATATATAAGAAGTTATTTTTAAATCGAGATAATGTATGTTGACATAATTGTATGATCGAGACACTACACGTTTAATACGTGAGCCATACTACAACAAGTTTAACATTTATCTATCATATCTCAGTTGTTAATACGTTGGACTTTTTTCAAATGTGGGAAAAAAATAGAAATCTATTATTACATTTATTATGACAAACTACTTAGCAAGTAGTCTTTAGCTTTTATGAAAAATATTTTGGAAACATTTTGGCAGCTTTCTCAGCTACTTGTTCACAATAACCGATGTGGGCTAAGATATAAGCTATGCGAGTAGGTGGGTGAAACATACAATAACACATTTGGAATTCGAGTATTTCTTAAAGTAAAATGCAATAAGATCTAACATGGGATAGTGTAAACACTCCCCATATTGATCTGATGGTGGGAAAAGAGTTAAAAACAGAAGAGGGTTCAGGTATAGGTATTGCCCACGTAACCACGTGGACTTTTTCTTCACTGGCAATCTTATTGAACCAAGTGATACAAATAATTTGTCGAACGTTGCAGATTGTAACGCTACATTGTTACGTAAACATATGCAAATGAAACGTTGAGAAATGTTATCTGCATATATCGAAGCTTGTCAGATTTGCCTCTCCATCTGCAATTCTATTCATCTCTTTGATGTTGCGCAGTTTCATCTATATGTACAGTACAGTAAGAACAAATCACTATACCAGTCTTTTACGGACACTGGATGGGGTTTTAGGTGCGTCTTTGCATCTCTATAAAAGGGTCGTCTTACTGTCTTTCTTTCCCTGTGTTTGTATGTATGCATTTCACGCTCTTGATCCAAATCGATTTTCTCCGGAATTCGAAAGCAAGCAGGCAAACATTGAAACATTCTTGCATTTTTATAAGCGCATGTGTGTGTACTGTATGTTTATTGAATTTTCTTGGCTCTTTCAAATCGGTTAGATGGTAAAACTTGATATCAACATAATCAAGGTAAGTGGACAGGCATTTTAGTATCCTCGCATCTCTATACTATGGTCTGTCTATCGGTAGAAAGTGAATGAGCGGACGAGAACGTATTATTTGTCTTTACGGTGCTTGTTCACTTCAATATAATAAAAATCTATTAATTGACTCTTCATAACTAAACAAATAGTTTACCAGAGGGAAATTCCAGATGGCAGAGCTAGGAGTCTACAAAATCATGGATATCGAGCATCAGGCAACGCGGTTCCGACTACAGAAGCCTAGCCCAGGGCGAGTCGATGTTGTTGTTTATGTTGTTCCGGCCGACAAAAGTGAAAACACAGCGGTGGTAACTGGTCCAGGGTATCCAGAAAACGGAGGACTTTGTTGTCTTGTAGACCGGGAACGGCCCAAATGTGTCTTTAATATTTAAAATTAGTTTTAGGTCAATTTCTGTTTGCTTCCAGCTTATACACTAGCTTCTTATACAGTATATTGTATCAAAAAGATGTACAGAATTGAAGATGGAGGGGGAAAGCTGGCAAGCTTCGATATGCAGATGACACGGCGCTGTCAGAGGATGAGAAGCAGTAGTTAGAAAAAAGATGAACTGGGTCGAGGAAGAGAGCAAAGAAAAAGGCTCCATTTCAACAGACAAAGAAGCCAACCTGCAGAATCACAGTAAATGTCTATCATCAGGGCAACGCCAGTCCGAGACAGCCGCGGTGGTGTAGTGGTATAAGTGGTAACACACGCTTGCCGCGAAAACCGCGCGGTTCCCTATAGTTCGATTCTCGGCTTGGTCAACCTTTTCATGATTAATTTCAGTGGCTGTTCAGATGCTCACGGACAGTACCCAGCGTGGTGAACCATCTAAGTCTATCAGGATGAATGAAAACATTCATGTCTCCTCCTGTGTCCGCAGTCCTATGCAGTGGATGCTGCTGTCCACCTCTGCATAACTACCATCATATTAGTATGTCATGTTAAACAAACAGATCTGCTGAAGAGGGTTTGGTGGGTGTGGTTGGGGGAATCAATCTTCACTTCCCATGATTAATGACACGTTGCCCGTTGCTGATGGGTGTTCAAGAGTTCCTCAAAAAACACCACCCTGACTGCAGAAGTCGAGCATCAGGAGACGCAAATCCGGCGGCAGAAGTCCAGCATGTTCGGCAGCATTCAGCTTGCAATAGTCAACATCATTTTGTAAATTTAATTGTTTTTCTTTACTTCTAGGACAAACAGAAGTTTATTTATGAGCCATACGTTCCGCTTGATTTTTTAAATCCTACGTATTTTTTTAAACAATAATAATGCACTAGGAATAATAACCCTAGTTATGTCAATTCAAGCAATATAACACAAGCTATGTGTATACCAGATAAGGAGTAGAATCACCGATCAATTCAAATTTACAAATCAAAATATTATTGTTATCTATATATTATCTGCTTTAGGTAGTTCAGTTTACAGCAGCGTGGCATTTTGTTTACTAAAAATACGAGAATAGCTGCTGTGAAACATTGCTATCTTCACTCTAATGAAAATGGAGCTGAAGAAGGGCAAAACAATTTAATAAAAATCTTCTACAATGTCGAAATATTATTTTATTGTTAGTCAAGAAGTTCGAATAAACTGGAACCATCACTAATCCGCCGAGAACAGAGAGACTAACCACAATCGCAGATCAAGAAAATGTCATAAACTGATAGAAAGATTGCGGCGTATTCCCCAGAAATCAACTAGACGTTTGGACACCAAACAAGTGTCAGGTGAAACTTGAAAGCCGTATGTTCCGAGTCTGGTACAAGGACTTCATGTCAGAAACTCGAACAGGGTGGTTCAATTGCGAATGGCCTGCCCGATCTCCAGATCTGACGCCTACGAACTTCTTTTTGTAAGGGTCATGAAGGATCTGGTATACACTAAAAATCCGCGGACCATAGTCGACAAAGAACTTTCTGAAAACAGTGCTAATGCTTAACTCACTTAGTTCTGGAGCGCATCGGTCATAACGAAAAATAATTCAAACCATTCCGATTGCAAATGCTTGTAAATTTATGCTTTAAAAATACACTTGTGTTTCATTATAATAATTTGCATTATTGCTTGTGCATAATTTATAATAATGAAGTGGGGGCATTTAGAAAATTGGGTGAAACGTATGGTACACCCTAGATGTATGCATCGACAGTAGTATAGTATACCTACGCTTTACCACAACCTTGACATACTTACGTTGCTAGGCAAACCCCCCCCTACTTCGCGCGCTATATATACAGACAAGAGTGAGAGAGAAATCATTTGTCGTTTTGACATTGCAAAAGACGCACCGCTCTCCGTATCTCGCACAAGCTCTCCGTGTCTTTGTCAGTGCAACGCACTCGGACAAGCTGTCACGAACTCGAAAAAGCTCACACGAACTCGCACACGTTTTTCGATTCCTCCGAATCCTCGGATGAATTCGAATCCTCTGTTATCGAATCCTCTTTTGCGGATATTCATAAGACAGTAAGCATGATTCCGTCTTTTGTTAAAGATATTGTATTTCCTAGTTTAACATACTGTCCTGTCTTTCGTTAGCAAGTATAGTCTATTGGATAAGAGTAGTGAAGAGGTATAACAGTTTCAATAGCGCCTACCTTCTTCTTTCATAGAATTCCGATCCCAAGTTTGTAGATAAAATTAGAGATCATATTGATGTGTAAAACGTTTTTGTTCAAGCATGAAGAGTCAAAGCATATAATCCTTCAATTGTCTGACTTCGTTGAAAATCCTAACTTGCTCGGTTTAATTGAGCTACCATAAGTCTCAAAGTGAAAAACACATCACCAGCTCTCATATGCTCTCCGTAGGTTGCATTTATGCACAAGGGGTCACTGTGTCACAGAACTATTCAGGACCTCCGCGGTACCATAAAACATATGATGAGCGACATCGCGTGTTGTTGTTTTACTTGCCGCCAGGAAACCTCTAGTCAGACATACCAACGAATGTATGAAACTCCTCACTTTGCTTGAACAAAGAGTGTCAAGAAAAAGGACATTGCGAGTGTACAGACTCGATGTTACATTTAAACACAATTACTGAATGGCATTTTATTATTGAATCTTTGATACTATGGTATTAAGTTTGTAAATGTTGTAATAAAGCATGTTTATTGACACTGACTGCTCACTTATCTTCCCCCAATGATGGTATGTCATGAACTCTCCGCCACCACCACCACCGCGTACTGATAAAAAGTCCTGTAGTATATTTAAAAACTATATAAGTGTTCGCTTTGATTCAATCTCTCATTCATTGTCAAAGACGACTAGCAGACGGACAGTTCTGCATGTGTACAAATGTACCACATGTTTCCGAATGTGCCGCATGTGTCCGAGTGTGGTACATGTGTCCGATTTCGACAAAGAAAGAGTGAATTCCTAGGTTATCGAGAAGGCGAATCGAATGGTGCTATTCATATTTCCATCAGACTACAGACTGTTAACATATGCTTTCCAATCAGACTATTTAGAAGCGAAGTTTAGTAGTAAAATATGGATGTAACGTTATTTTTAATGAAAGAGTGAGTTCACAGGTTTTCGAGTACGGAGAATAAAATGGTACTATTTATATTTAAGCCAACGTTTTCCAATGTGTCGCTCTGAATTTGTCCGACTCGTACAAGCTTGTATAAACGCTTGCAAAGACTACTTCCTTTTCCTCCTTGCAAAGTGCGTAAGCCCACTTTGTCTAATGTGTCGTTCTGTTATAATTTTGTCTGATGCGTCGCTATAATATACTTTGAGCATGCATCCGATGTGTCTTTTTATTATATTTTTTTAGCACGTAGTAGAAATCTGCTTGATTCTGTCTAAGTCTGCCTGATTCTGGTGAATTCTTATCGAAATCTGTCTGTGCGCGCCACTTGAATTCCTAGGTTTTCAAGTAAGGTGAATTGAATGGTGCTATTCATATTGCCATCAGACTACTTATAAGCCGAGCTCTAGCTCACCCGTTTTTTTATTCGATTTAAACAAATAAAGAGTGAATTTCTAGGTTATCGATCATGGAGAATCGAATGGCGCTAATTATTTTCCGATTAGACTACTTATAAGCGGTTATAAGTAGTAAACAGTGTTAACGTTGTCGAAGACACACCGCTCGCACAAGCTCTCAATATCTTTGGCAGTGCAACAAACTCTCACGAACTTGTACAAGCTTTTCGAATCCTCCGAATCCTCTATTGTAAGGATTTAACGTTATTTTTAATGAAATTTCTATCTGTATACAACTCTGTCCGACTATGTCTGACTGTATACAACTCTGTCCGACTATGCCTGACTGTATACAACTCTGTCCGACTATGCCTAACTGTATACAACGCTGTCCGACTATGCTTGATTGTATACAACTCTGTCCGACTGTGCCTGACTGTATACAACTCTGTACGACTATGCTTGACTGTATACAACTCTGTTCGACTATGCTTGTCTGTATACAAGGTAAATTTCTATCAAAATCTGTCTGTGCGCGCGGCTCTCCGATACACTCTAGTGTGCGCGCACCGCACACTAGAGTCTATCGGAAAATTGTTTAGGTTTTCAAGTATGAAGAATTTAATGGTGCTATTCTTATTACCATCGGATTACTTATAAGCGGAAGCTAAATGTAAATGCGTTGACAGTAAGTGTCTGTCAATTTAGTATGCTTTAAGAAAATACAATGTCATCATGTGCTAAAAATAACTCATTGACATCATTTGCTAAAAATAACTCAATGGCGTCAGCAAATTAGGGCTATAAAAGGAGGCACATTGGTTCTCAGCTCATTAGACGCTGTAGTTGTCTGCTGAACGGTTGTTTCTCCTCCTGCTCTCCAACGCTACTATGCTGTCAACGCCGCAAGTATGTGCAAAGTTTCTGTCTACATCCTCCAAACGAGTCATTCAACTTATTCCCTCGCTCGTACCAATTGCCTCAATCATATTGATGATGTCAACTTCAATCGATATGGGTGTCGAGATTATGTGGGACTTGTGCCCGTGTCCCCGTACTACATTGACACTGTCATGGTTCAACGCGCCATTCCTTCAACGTCTGATTTACCCTCAACATCTGGCCAGCCCTCTGATTTTACTGCAAACGCGACCGCCGAGGTGTCCTACTTCTTCGCAAGCCATGGTCTGCGATTGCCCCTGGTAAGGATCATGCCATACGGGATCAGACAAGGATACCAACAATGGAAAATTGCCTGTCCAGATGCGCCGATGGATCATATCCTTCAAACATTAAACGAACTCCCCAATTTTTGT
>JAUYWV010076338.1:0-15609 GCA_032274565.1 Nematoplana nigrocapitula | reverse complement strand
TCGGTCGGAAACGTGCTCGGGCACGTGGGGGGGGGGTTGGTGAGTCATGATCCAAAGCGTGGCTGAAACCTACTACTTAGATTAATTATATATAAATATTTTAATTGAAATGTTAGTTGTTCTGTGTGAATTCAAGAGTGTAAAAATCCCTGACGATGCAGCTGATTTTTATTGTTTTGAAACATTCACGCGAACCCCTTAAACACCCTCAGAAAATTTAATAAAATTGGCCATGACATTCAGGCCGAAATAAGGACGGAGAAACATTTAATAAATCATAATAGAATAAGGCACTCTTTTTGACAGTTGACTGTATTTCAGTCGCGCGAAATTATTAATTGATTACTTTCCCGTTTGTAAGCACGAAATGAAGATGGATTTAATATAAATATAATAATAAAATAATTTCATGTGGAGTACGTTGAATATATTTGACAAACATTAAAGGTATGCCCACATTGTGTTTAGATAGGTACGTAAAGTTACATTTAGCAGTATGAAACTATGAAGAAGGGAATTAAAAGCAAACAGTAACAATATTAAAGCACCCTATTAATCGGAAACTGTTGTAAAACAGATAGAATGTCTGTCTCTGCCTGTAGACGCCGTTTATAGAACTTTAATCTTTCACTCTTTTTTGTCTCGACCCGTTGCTACTACAAATCCGGAATTTATCTTACCGAGCCGCTGTTAACCTACATCTTCTTTAACTGCTTCTCAGTCACTGCTATTCCATGTTGAGAAAAAATGCTGACAACATTTATCCAGCCCACACGATTTTGACACTTTCACATCGGGCGTATTCATGCCCTTATTCTGTAAAACAGAATTGTGTTCTAGGCAATCAGTAAATGCATTTTCTGCAGACATGATACCGGACAGTTCATGAACGTTACAAACAGCCAGCTTTAAAATTACACTTTATAACTCAGATGTATATCTGATGAACTTCAGCCAATCAAAAACGATCCCTTGCGCACACTGTTACTAGGGACACAACCGAACAACAGCATAGACAAGACTACGTTTCTAGCCCATACATGTCTACCTTCGTGAATACCGAATTTGACCCCAAATATGTCTAGGAGTAAGAGTCTAGATGAAGAAAAGTATTTTTAGTGAATAGGAAGACTTTTTCGTTGGCACAGGCTTCAGCCGTTCGTGTAGCGTCGAATTGTTGACGTACAGTGCGGTGTGCGGGTGCTTCGCAGTAGCGTGCGCAAGATGCTGTTGCGCGGTTGATTTTAAGGTGAGAGCAGTGCGTTGTTGAGTTGTTTCTTCGTTTAGATGATCTCTTATTCTCATGACAGCCCGAAACTGGAAGTCAACAGTTCTTTTAATCTTCTTTGGCATTTTGTCGCGAAATTCAATCACTACGACAACTTTTTATCTTTTGCGTAATTTTATTTCGATTATGCTTATACTTTCATCAGTTAACAATACAATCAATTGTTTTTAAATAATATCTTGAAAATAACTAATTCTCTGTCTTTATTAATGACATATGCCCATTGCTTATTGAAAACATCTTGAGTTGTACGACCAATGCTTCAGAAGGCCGGTTTATGAAAACATTCAGATCAACCAATGAAGGTGTGGATAATACTCTGAACAACCTATGGGCATACATTTCATTCGCAAGTTTACTTTCAAAATGGCAGAATTCCTAAAATTACCCAATCCTCAATTGTATGTATACTGGTCATACAATACGAAGATCTGCGGCAAATGTCATGGCAAATGACGGAGCGTCCACATCATTCATGAATAAAATTTTAATTGGAAGATCTATAACACGACAATGAAGTACCTAGAAAATACAACCAACAGCAAATTGGCTGTTTCGAGGATAATGCTGCCATCAAGTATAGTGGTGTGTTTCGAGGATGATGCTGCCATCAAGTATAGTGGTGTGTTTCGAGGATAATGCTGCCATCAAGTATAGTGGTGTGTTTCGAGGATAATGCTGCCATCAAGTATAGTGGTGCTACGATTGGGACGCTTCAACAAATAGAAAATACTGTTAAGCCGGTTGAACAAACAATTGTGAATCTACACAATTGTCAAAATATTATCCTGAATTTATAAATTTTTGTGCGATTTGATATTGGAATGACTGAGTATAATCATTATAGTTACAAGTTTTATTATCTTAGAATCGTAAATACATGTAACCTAATTAATTACAATAACTTTTTTACTTTCTATAAAAAGCGAAAACGATTAAATTCGTATATTTTCTCTATGAACGGAAAAGTTGTCCATGCATGGAAAAGTAATAATTTTCCGTACTGTCTATGAATGGAAGACTGGACTTTTCCATACATGCTAGATAAAACATGTATTTCTCTTCAAGTCTCTTAGATTTTCACGTCCGCGAAATCCGAAATAATAAATAATGTTCAATAGAACATCTTCTTGAATTTTAAGATCAGTTGAACGATCGAAAGATAAAATTGTTTTAAGCATTTCCTCAGGGGATATAGTGTCATACCTTTTGCACTTTTCTTTACCAATTCACAAGTACTGCCCCACCACCATAACTTTCTGAAAACAATTAGATCGCCAAAAAATCTTGACCATGTACTATTATGCGGATTTTACCCAAATGGGCGACCACGTGGATTTCTTATTGACTGGCAGTTTTGTTAAAATCAAGTGCTACAAATAATTTGTTGAACGTTTCAGATTGTAACGTTACATTGTTTACGTAAAATTGTACAAATGTAACGTTGAGCAATGGTAAATTTTAAGGGTGGGTACCCAAAGTTTCAGCTCTCTCTCCGATTAATGGTTTATTAGGAGGAGATAGCAAACACAAACGCACAGACAGACAGGTGAGCACAGAGACAATTATTTTTGGGAAGCTCTTCTTGTTAGCACATTCCGAGAATATATTAATGTGAAAGTGTTCAACATCCAATAATACAGTTTTAACATTAAATAGGGTTGTCAAGAAAGCTTTGACCGACAATTGCAAATTAGTTAGACAAAAGCAAAATATTTATTCAAATTCAACATAAAATCCAAAATATATTTTTTCAAACTCAACATAAAAATCAAAGTATTTATTGTTGAGATAGTGACAGTTTTTAAATACCAGATGGTAAAAGTATTTATTGAAACTCAACAGAAAAATCAAAATATTTATTCAAACGAAACATACAAGTCAAAACAGAAGGTTAATCATGGTCAGTAAGATGATCAAAGTATCCTCCATCAGCATTGATGCATTTTTCCCATGTGCTAGGCAGTAGAGTGAATGCTTTTCGAAAAAAGATTGATACTTTAAATACAGCCAATTTTGAATGACGCTCATAACTTCAGCTCAAATTTACGTCCGCGAATGGACTTTTTCAGAGGTGAAAATAGATAATAATCCGACAGGGAAAGATACGGAGAATAAGGGGGACGGTAGATCACGTTAATGGCCAGCTCAGTCAATTTGTTCTTAGCAAGAGTAGCCGTGTGGGGCCTGGCGTTATGTTGTAGGAATACGAAATCAACCGCGACTCAATTGAAGAAGTAATTAAAAAGTTATCGCATAAAAATCATCGGTCAAAACTTTCTGGACAACCCTATATGTGAAGATCGCGGTCGATTGGAAGGTGTACGTGTTATAATTTGCTTTAACATCGGAGAAAAGTAGAAATTGACAAATCATAATACAGAATGTACTCATTTTTACTTTTAAAGCTTGCATATTGTTGTTTTACGTAAAAAAATTAAAAGCAAAAGTTCAGATTCGCGCCCTCCTCAGGCCAAATGTTACCTCTTTACGTTTTGTGTATTAATTTTAACAAACTGTACGTCTCTTGTTGCCTAACAATTATTATTTCTGATTTTTAGTAAATGAAATAAAATGTTTATTATTATTATTATTACCTACACATTATACAGTGTTGTTGAAAAGAGACTCAAATAGTGTATACATGGTGCCATATACAGTTATATCGAAATAGCTACTGCATGTAGAAATTTATTAGTAGTACAATATGATTTATAGCCTATATATAACCTATACTGCTACATACGAACCTCGGTTTGCTATACACCCATAGAAATGGATTAATGCCTACTAAAATAAAAATTGGACTTTTTATACTCATTTATGACCTGGCAACGTCTTCTTCTCTACATAAGCATCTGATAACATTCCTGCAGTGTCAAAATATCGGCATCAGCGTTGCTATAAATGAAGCCAATGCGGTCACAAAAACATGTGGTGATCTTCGAGCACACAGACAGTGATCCTCGACCTAGTCTTCCTATTAGTCGGTGTGGTCGGCCAATTCGTCGCAACAGCATGACCGCAGAATCTCCAAATGCGTACTACAGACGATCTGAGTACTGACCATACGTTTCCCATAGTCAGTGAAATAAAAAGTCGGTTCGGAAAGGTACAGTTTGTTCCTGAAAGCCTACAGGGCGAAGATCGGCCAAGAAGTATGCGGTGGACTCAGCAACAAGACAATACCGTAGCATGATTGTTTTCCACCCGTATAGGGCACGGGTATTACCAGACAAAGAAGTTTTCACTTCCTCTCGGGCGGCAGGACCGTTGGTGCCAACGACCCAAAAAAACTTTGCATGGGTGACCCCCTTAACCCTGCGGGTAACAATGGGGGGGGGCGAGGTCGACATCCGACGTCATGGTCGAGGTCAAGAAGGCCAAAAACGGTGTGAAATGGACGTTTCGGGCAGAAGGAAGCCTCCAACAGAAAATTTCATAAAACAAAAGTTGCAGGGCACCTCCGAAAATGGGGGACCAGACTAGGGCAGGGTTACGATTAGGCATGTACCCAGCAACGTGGGTACCCACTGCTAGTCTATATATATGGAAGGGGTGGGATGTGTCTGCTTGTCCTTGCTCAGGAATTTGAGATTGGCTTTAGTTGTTTCAAATTGATGTGCTCTTTCTTTCAACCGAAAATATAAACTTTCAAAATTGATGAGTAAACAGTTCTATCTCAGATAATTAGTAGGTATATTTTGTTAAATGTTTACTATCTTAAACTGTCCTTTCCGATCAATCAATAAAGTTTGAATTACTGCATAGTAAATATAAAATAATTTTACATTCAAATTACTGAAGATTGCCAAAATAACGTATTTCTGTTCTATCCCCTATCATTCACTAGATGTAAAATATTTGCTATTCTTTTTTAGATGCATCTTCCCTTTTTTAGAAAATGGTCTCCCATTCTGTATATGTATGCCTTTCCGTCACGCTTACGTTTAAAATCAATTTTCTCGGAAATTTAAGTTAGGTTTTCGTTGAAATTTGGTATGAACATAAAGACTGTTTGCATTGAAGCGTCCTCGCATCTCTGAGGATCTGTCTGTCTGGAGGAGAAAAGGCAGGGACGAGGACGCATCATTCGACTTTACGGTCTGTTCATTCGATCCGTGTACTATGACATTACTGTTCAGTAGTTGAACGATGCTGTGAAAGTCATTGAATGACGTTTATACTTTTGGGAACCCCGAACGATTCGGTATTGTTAATTCGCCGACGTCTGGTGTTTCACTGAGACCCAACTGTCCCGTAAGAGTTGTTCTATCCTATATAGAGAGTAAATATACATACGATGCTTGTATAATAGTGGAAATAGTAATAAAATATTTACCACTCTTAGTTTACGAAGCAATTATAGTATTGTAGGGCCGTGGCTCTTCGACCCAGACGTGCAATAAATCGGTAAGTGTACAATTAGATGTTTCCTCGCATCCCAATCAAAGGGTCTGTATATGTCACGCTTATGATGAAAATCGATTTTCTCAGCAATTCCAAATTAGTTTTAGTTCGAACCGCAGAGTACATGCAGTATAATAAAGCGAATTCAGTCTTAGTTTTTTATTGCTTGGTTGGAAATTTCGTCCTATGGAAATATACATACGTACATTCATTTCTTTTTATATTATATATACCGTAATTTGAGTAGATACTTTCTAATAAGGTATTGTAACCATGCTTGCCGTCTGGATTTAGAAAGACTGGGTCGTTTCTTCTCGATTTAGGCGCCCATGCCTGCCGCCAGCAGAATTTAGAAAAACTGGCATTTCTTAGGGATATGAATTTACTTTGATATAGGCGCCAGCTGTATTTACAGTTCAACAGGCATTAACTTTTTCAGACCTAACCACAAATTAATATAAGTTTCATATACCCAATAATTAATAGTTAGTAGTAAAAGGGCTATATAAAAAAATTAATAGATCAAATCATATAGAAGATATCTCTCAAAATTTATTTGATTCAGAGATGTTTCACATCATAGATCTGATATAGAAATAATTATGTCGGTCAAATAATAACTTTTAGAAAGGACTAGATGCATTATAGATGCGCTATAATCAAATCATCCTTTTACATTTTGTGCACAGCATCACCACTTGGTCATTATTAGAGCATATAGTAAATATATTGGCATCAATACCGCTACATTCCTTCTGTTTGTGATATGTGTCATTGCACAAAGCACATTGGAAAAACTCACCAAGCTCAATGACCTGCCGGCACATATGCTCCGCACACTCTCCAGTGTTAGAGTCACCCCTCGGCAAATCCTGGGAACTCCGCTGGATTTATTTGATTAGCTACAATAAGAATCGCTGCAGATCCCTATGTATTGCAATAATCGCTTATTCTGCAGAATTCAAATTCATTAATACAGATTGATTTAGCATTGCATCAATCGGCTACTGCAGAATTCAAATTCCTACGGCTTCTCATATAGGCCAACCCTGACTTCACGGCCCAAGCCCAAACCGATAACTCGACCAAAACCAAAATTTGAAACGATATTTTCCCACCATCACAGGCTTTTTGTTCCAAATTTCACATTTTACGCGCTGCCGTTTTTAAGTTATTCACGTTTTTAGGCGTAACACAGCATGGACGTTACGAAATTCATAATCGTAAATTATAGGTACCGAGAATCTCGGTATTTAGAAAAAGTTACTACGTACCGAGTTAACGGACATAGTGACGAGCATTAATAATATAGATTACTGGAACTTTTAATTTAAATAGTTTGGCTGCCTGAATCATAATCCGTAACAAAGTCACAATATCTCCTGCTTTTGTTTAATCTTTTTTCACAGGTCAATAATATAGCTAGATGCCGCAGGTTATCACCTTGAACACATGAGCTAGCACTGCGTGAAAAATGTATATTTCCAATTTGCATAACTTCACCAGAAGATAATACGGATAACCGCTATAGTTTATTATGTTACAGCTATTACACAGCGGACAGATAACATTTGGTGAAACAAATATTCACCAAATGGATTAAAAGACTAGCGTAAAATGTAGGTGTTCTATAACGCGTTGCCTAGACAAATCCACAGCCATTGTTTTCCATATTTCCTATAACTAATGAAATATAATCCAGAGATAGAACAATGCCAGAGACGAACGAGAGGAGAAGACTAAAGAAGAAAGAGTGGAGGACGGAAATAAAGAAAGAGTAGTATAGAATAATGGAATCGCTGAAACCTTGGGCGAAAACGTTGCAAATAGAATTTGAATTACAAGAAAGAAAAACAGAAGACATACAGTCTTCTCTTCTTATTGTTCTTTATACCCCGCTAAACGCGTGCCGCTCAGCGCGACCAATCTCTCCCAGGAACGTTATGATGGACTCGGATTGATGTTGGAGGGTCTCTGGGGGAGGAGCCGGGCCGCCCAGGTGTTTCGTGCGCGTGGCGTTCCATTGTGGACACTTGAGGAGCAGGTGCTCCGTCGATTCTTTCTCCTTGCAGAGATTACAGTAGATAAAAACAGAGAAGAAACGATGAAGAAACTGGACAACGGAAAGACATACGATTGGGAATCAGGCGAGAATAGGGTGGCTGCACGATGTGGCTGAAGAAGAACGCGAGGAGCACAGAAATGGCAGACATATGGAAAGGGACTAAATGAAGAAAAAGAGGCAGGGATGAGCAAGGGGGCGGGGAGGGGATTAGCCTCCGAAGGATCATAATGGGCTATTCGATGAATTTATAAAGCTATAGAAAGATAAACAGATTGTCCTAAAAAGGGAGTTGCAGACAATGCGAGGAAGAAGAGACGACAAAGCACGTGCATTCAGAGTATCCGTTTCTGGAGAGATGGAGAAGACAGCACGCAATTGGAAAGATGCCAGATCTGTGCCAGAAACGGAAGTTTGGGGTATGTGGAAATAGTTCAAGAAGAAGGACACCCGAAAAACATACGCATACTGTTATGATAAGTAGTAAAGCACAAAACAATTCGCCCTTCTCCGCCCCTCGCAAGAAAAATACATTTTTCGATAGAGTTTAAATTGTTGAATATATTTATCAAAACAACATACTGTACGTTCGGAAATTTCGCTTTCATGATCAAAAATGAAATAATTGCTCCAAAAGGTCAGCAATACAGATTTATACAATAGGTGTAATATGAAACCTTGGAGCCAAATAATTAAACAGAGAATATAATGCTCCAGTAATGAAAGCACTTAGAAATAGAATAAATAACTAGGACACTTTATCAAGATGAATGCAAAATACTAATTGGATCAATACAATAATGACTGACAGTATAATAATCTACATTCAACATAAAAATCTACACACTTGTTACATAGCTCACGACAGACACAGATGGCATGAGCTTACTAAAATATCTCGCAAATTCCATAAATCTCTAATTCTTGCACTATTTTCAAGTTTGTCTTATGGTGATGAGTCAGCAATTATTCAGACACTTGTAGTTGCATCTGAGTGAGGTCAGGCCAGAGTATGTTGAGTTTTATTAATGTTCTCTGCAATACACCGTCCCCTTTACAGATTGTTTGAATCGGTACAATATACCTACAGAGCAAATCCAATCAGACGGTAAATCTATTTTGGATCGGAAATTACATCAAGAATAACAAAATATGACGTGTAAAAATATTATAGTTTCATCAAATTCATAAAAGACGAGCGGCTCTCCAAGGATACCTACAATATATTTATGTTTTCTAGATACAGAAATATTAAAAAATACATAAGTTATTAGTATATATACTAAAATAATTTTAACGCACTGATATCCCACTGTATATTCGACTTTCATTTCAGGGGATAATAAATATATAAAATAATATAACTAGTATTTATTATCGCTTAAATGTATTTATAGAATTAGAAAAATTAGAAACACTCTTATTGTTTTGTGTTACAGCCTATAATTTCATCTTTTCGTTCTACATAGAACAGTATATATTATGAAACTCCATTTTTGTCATTTTTTATCGTTACAATTTTCTTATTTTCATATGAATCATTTGTCCAATTCCTTAAAAGTTATATGCTGGTTGCAACCTTGTTTGTGTATACGTTATACTGCTTCAATGGAGCGTCCAGATAGATTCAGGGGAAATGTTTTCTATCTGGGACAACCTTCCGTGATCCGTTTGAAGCCACTCAACCACTTCCTGCGGATGTCCTACTTCCTTCCACTTTCGATAGAGATGTCTGTTTATCTAAGGCATATAATAACTTTGATCTCTGTGATATGGAAAAGAAGAGGGCGTCCTTTCTTGTCCTCCTTGTTGAAAACAGCACAGGTAGATATATATTATCGGAAAGGGGATATTTATATTGAGCCTTTGTGTACGATTTTTATAAGTCAGACGCGTATAAACATTGCATTCTTCCGCATTCATTTTTTTGAAAATAAATTTGTGCGCACTGAATTGTTTCTATATATACTCGGATAGACAATCATAGAATCATTTAGTTATTGTCAACTGGATTACTTAGACTGAATGAAAAAAGTGTTTTAATTAAAGTCTCGAATTATAGCTTTTGTACATACTGTATACGTAAAGTGAACTGTATACTTTCACACGGAGTTTTATTCGATTTTCTTGTATTTCTACATTTTATCATAAATGAGATGGATATCTTCCAAATATCTGACAGTGCTGTACCTCAGTGCATAATCATAGAGATAATACTAATTGCATTTGTTCGTTTCGTATAGGCAAAATCATACAATATAATACAGGCTAACAATAATACATATATACAGTATTATAGTCGGAGGTTATTCTCGCCAGGCGGTAATCCAACTTCCGCTCTACCGGGAGAAGAAAATTGATTATTGATTTTGTATTTAATGAACGCAAAATAACTCTTTTAGACAGATATAATTATTCCATCGCCTTTATATACCTGGAACACAGTTGGGTTATTTGGTTTACTCAGAAAAGCAATAATACCTGCGAATGTATATGTATACGAGGTAATTACAGTAGTAAGATAATTGTGTTAACTGTGTCATATACATAGTTTGTTCTTGTGTCACCACCCCAGCCTGCGGCTGCACACCCATGACACCACACACATCTTCAACTGCCGCTCTCACCCATCTACACTCATAACCTCCGACCTCTGGACCAACCCGGTCCAAGTTGTTCAATTTCTCACGAGCCAAGGGGGCAGGACCTACTGCTTTAGTAGGTCCGGGGGCAACAAACGTCACCCGCCTTGAAGTCAGGTATATTAGGCAATATGCATCTTTTAGGGATGGAGTGAGAACAGTAGGCCTAATGTTCTGCCAACAGAGGTTTCCGTGATACATCTAGAGATCGCAGTTTCGGCCACTTTTTGCCATCATCTGTTCTGGATTTGACATTCCCATACTCTTTGAAGTGTTGACGTAGAAATTTCATATCTGAATCTTGCCCAATCGATCTCTAGCTATGGTATACAATTGATTCAAAAGTTTAATCAACGTCGATATCTTTTAGAAAAACAACTATAAATATTTTTTCATTTTTCACCATTAAACGCATATTTTAAATTATAGGTGTTCTATATACTCTATCTAATCCAAAGCTTAATAAAGTTATCCTCATCGAAATGTAAACATGCAAAGGAAATCGCAGACGATGACAGCAACAAGGAGTGTAGTAACAAAAAAGGAGCGACAAATCCATTGCTCGACCGTTTGTGCAGCGATACAAATTACCAGGTGTTACTACTTCGAGCTAATTTGACTAATATCAGGTCCATAGTACTTCTGACTCTATGATATCCATTCCAATCCAATCCAAGAGAGCCTTTCCGCCTGATTCACTTTACCATGCAAGTTTCTTACTGATTCAAACAAGCTGTAAATGGGATCTTTGTATTAGCAGAAAGCATTCATAAAATCCACTATTGCCTGACCTCACTCAGCTGCAATAGGACGTGTCCAAATGTTTGGTGACTCATTACCAAGACAAAAAAGAAGAAAAAGAGAGCAGGAATTAGAGAAAATGAGTTTTAGTATGTTTTTAGTAAGCTCATGCCATCGGTGTCTGTCGTGAGCTATGTACCAAGTATGTGGAGTTTTATGTTGAAAATTAGACTTTTAGTTTCATTCATTATTGTATTTTTACAATTAGTATTTTGTCATCCCCTTGCTAAAATGTCCTGGTTATTCATGCTATTTCTATGTGCTTTCTTTACTGGAGCATTAATACCCTGTCAAATGGTATGTCCTAAAAAGTTATTTTTTTCTCTTTAATTGTTTGGCTCGAATGTTTAACATTGGACCTATAATATAACTTGGACAACATTGATTGTCACTTCGATTAAACAAAGTGAGAAAATATTCCCATTTAATTGACTAGTGTAACAATCTGTCATTAGATTGATTAATATGACAGCATCTGACTTTGATATTATAGTTCATCGGCTGACAGCAATAATTAATCGCATTAATTTTAGAAGCATTAGCAGAAATTACCAAATATTCCTGAAAATAACAAATTTAAAATTTTTCCGATTCAAAATTTAGCATTGCCGGACCCAACCGTAAAAAAACAACTACGAAAGATTTATTGCAGACCGACGAAATCTTTTCCGTTTGGTTCTTTTTGCCCATGATAAGGAAATTTGTCGAGCAACGTCGAATAATAATGGATTGACAATGATGATATAATAACGTTTGCCCCATGCAGCCGCCTTCTCGTGGTGGGGTGTCCTTCGCCGGGAGGCACAGTTTTGCATTCCTTTGCACTTCTTACAGGTTTTCTCTCTTTATTCTCTCTATATCTCTTCTCTCAAACGTTCCCTTCTTTCTTTTCTCTCGCCTTCTCTCTTTTCTCCTATTATTCCCTTCTCTCATTCCAACGGAAATTACAGCAATACAATAACGGTCACCACGTGACACTATATGTAAGTGCCACTGACAACTATCAGCAAGCAAAATAGCTAAAATTGTAATCTGAATTTATTGTACAATATAATTAAGTCAAGGGAGAGACTCACGATTTTTTGTTGCTAATTTTGTTGTTTAACAGAAGTAGGTAGCGTGTAATCGATCGTTATACTTCGTTTAATGCAGTCCATCCCGCGAACCTGCGTGGAATTATCAATTCTGGATGAAGCTATTCTCTTTTTGAACAAAACTAGGTCTAACCAAAAGAAAAGGTTTCAATTGTGCCCAAAATTAAGCAAACCTGTCATGATAGTTTTGGCCCTATCCACAACACAGAATCTCAGGACAAATATATTTATTTTATTATAGGTATACTTTAGATTCAGTGAATTATATTGAATGAACTCCTGGCTAAGGATAAACAAAAAGAAAGAGTACTATGCAACATGGTAGGTTATTATCTCTGTAGTTTCGAATAATATGTACCTACTTTCATTGGTAAAATAAATCATTTATCGAACGGTCATATTATTTTTAATTTAAAACAGATTGCTTTTTATATTCCTATAAAATTATTTCGATTACTCCTTTCAAAACAAATTGATCCACAAGAATTAACTTCTATTAATAGAGATTTATTTCTTTTGTAAAAAAAGTAATTGATTTCTTTGAAAATCATTTTCTGTTCGCATGCTAATTTAATTGTTCTTAAATTTGTTAGAATGATTTGATTTTATATGTTGGCAGTAATTTATCCATTAAAGGAAATCCGGTTTGTGCTAGAAGTCGGTGTTAATCTTTATACCCCTTCTATCAATGCCAATTTTAACAGCTCTCCAACGTGTTTAGGCAACGATATTACATATATGGACGCCACCGATGTTGGTAGTATTAATAATCTTTAAATTGTCTGGCGAGCTTTAATATATGCACGGAGTTAACTTTCATGGAATAATTATACAGTATATTAAAATATTGACTAAACTGCAAATCAGAAACGACAAGAGATATCATTCCATTGCTCCGCCGTTAAAGCTAC
This sequence comes from Nematoplana nigrocapitula, assembly GCA_032274565.1. Classification (NCBI taxonomy): domain Eukaryota; kingdom Metazoa; phylum Platyhelminthes; order Proseriata; family Nematoplanidae; genus Nematoplana; species Nematoplana nigrocapitula. The sequence goes on along the minus strand of JAUYWV010076338.1, from coordinate 2,401 downwards.
GTATACGATCGTCCAGAGAATATTTTAAATCATTCACTTTAGATCTCAAGCTATTATAGTAGTCCCTCGGTTGACATTCATGAGTCGTTCCAGATTTGATAGATTAAAGCATGAATTTATGGTATGGAAATTTAACAGCACCCTGAATACTGAAGTGATGGTCAGCAATAGAACTGATATGAGAGTATAGTAAACATCAAAGACTAAGGCAAATTAAGAAATTTAAATATATTGGGGTTACACTTTGCAAGAAAAGCAGTTTACAAGCTGCAGTCACAGCAAGAATAACTACCTGCTGTATGGGAAAACATGGAGTGAGGTGTCCGAAATTATCAATGACAAAAGAAGGCCAAAACAACTCAAGATTAAGGTGTACAAGACTGTAGTGAGACTTGTACTGCAATATGAAACAGAAAGCTGGACACTAGGAAAGAACAAATTTTTTCTGGATATACAAGACTGTGTGCGTCTTTTATGATATAAATGTAGATAATGTTGGTAAGCCTCTCTGATTCTTGAATTAACCCGTTCAGTGGAACCACGAAATTAAAACTTTATGCCCAATGTTGATATTTCCAGAAATCGATCTATCATGACGAATTGAGTAGGTATTCGAGGTTATTAAGTAACAATTCAAAGCTTTTTAATAGATCAAATTTGTTAAATATTGACATCAACTCTGCGTGCGTAGGTACTATACTTTTTTCTAGGGAGAAGTGTAGAGACAAAAAGCAGTTCGAATGATGCTAAAATTGTCATCCTTGGAGCACGGTATCTGCTTCCATTGCCATCGTGCAAAAATATGTTAGCTCTATAATGCGGCGCACAAACTAGAAAATGTTCAAAGTAGAAGGAAGCTTTGCTCAAATGTTTTTCTATGTAGCAATTTTGTAGGATTAATCGAATCTTTTGCCGTTTTTACGGAGAGACATTTTCCAGGGGGACCACAGCCCCCCGTGCCCCTGGTCCTGCGTGTGTGTTCGGGATGTGATTAAAGAGTGAATAAATAATTTAACAAGCGTACGTACAGTGGTGGAATCACAGTGTAGAAGCAGGGATTTGCTGTCACCCTCTCAGACTCCAAAACAATGCTTGGCTAATCAATTCTCCCAAAATACACCGCCATTAGCCGCCCAACTGTTCCAGTCCGCTCCAATAGCGCACTACAGCACACAAACACACACACACACACACACACACACACACACGCACACACACATACCCTCTTCCTAGAAGCTCTTAACTACTCATCCAGCCTCTCTCCTATCATCTGTTCCTCTCTTTGCTTTTCAACGACATGTCAAGTCAATTTTCCACCTTTTACATCAATTACACCTGTACCTCTATATGTTACCGTTGATTACATTTAGTGAGAATGACGGCTTGTTGGGGACAAAAATCAGATTGTGTGACTCTGATTTGTTGTCATTTTTGATAACTTGCACAAACCATCGCACACGCCCACTGTTTACTTCCCCCAATAATTTATAGTTTGTTTGAATCAGTTAAAAACGTTTCACTTAAACAAAAAGCAGAGCAATTAAATTCAAAATACCTCTACGCAAATTGTGCCGTTTCACACTGAGGATTCTGTTATGTTTAACATTATAGTGGCTATCTTTTTTCTTGAAAATGATACAGTTATTGTATTATGTGTAGTTGTGGCCATATCTAAATTTATCATATTACAAATAACTAACAAATGCCTGCACATCAATCTCATTGGCTTCTAGTTCAGATACACTCAAGTGTGTTCCCACAATCCCACACTCATAGTTCATAGCTCGGCGAACACGGATGGGACTAGATCTACAGTATAAGTAGTCCGATATAATCAGCCCTACTCCCTCTTCATTTCCGACGGAAGTCATTCACTCGGCAAGAGAGTTGTCGGGAAATATTTACTGCCATATACTCGTACAGTATATAGCCAATAAAAGTGCAAAACTTCACGGACAATTTGGTCTTCTATAGAAATAAATGACCTTCTTCATAAACAGTAGATAGAAGGCAATAGAGCGTCGCAAATGTCAGGTAGACCATGATTTCGGCAGTCATATAAATCAAATAAAATCCGCAATGTTCGTAGTATTACGTCTTCCGAAACGTCTCAGTCGAAGGTTCAGGAAACCAAAAAAATCAAGTAAGCCTTTACTCTTAACGTCTTTATGTCTGTCTATTTCATTCTCTGAGTCCAACACTGAATACTGTACATTTCCCTTACTTATTAGATGTGCACTCGCATCTTTATGAAAGTGTCCATTTGTCTGCATGTATGTCCGTCACGCTTATGTTTGACCGATTTTATTTAGACATTCTTTTTGATAATAATATAATAATAATATTTATTTATTTCTATAGCGCATCAAGAGTTCAAAAGAACTGTCAGATGCGCTCAACA
>JAUYWV010076227.1:0-15609 GCA_032274565.1 Nematoplana nigrocapitula | reverse complement strand
AACGACTTCTGTCGCGCTCCTCCTGGCGCCATTTTTCCACCACCCACCCCACGCGAACCTCTTGCTTGGCCTCATCTCTCCCATTCCACCCTGTCCAATCTCCCAGTCAGCCTTTCACTCTGTGTCCCGTGCGTTCACGTCTTGACCCCCATCTGCGCTTTACAGCGGCCTCCGCCCATTTCGATGGGCTGTCCCCTTGTCACCCGACAATGTGGACTGACGGTTCTGTGCTCGGTCGCCATGGCGTGGGCGCTGCGGGTGCCACCATGACCTGCAGTCCGCGCGGCGGGGGCGGTGATCTCTCACTACCTGCGGAAGAGCACTGCTCCAGCTTCATTGCGGAGATGACGGCCATCCGAGCGGCTCTCGGTTGGGCGGCCCTGCACCGGACCACATGCCAGTACACCTCCATCAGAGTTCTTTCGGACTCTCTTTCCTCCCTCTCTCTCAAGTCGGGGCCGTCCCTTCTGCTCTCTTCCAGCCTTCACTCCATCTGGGCCTCACTCAAATGCCTCGAAGGGTTGGGTGTCACGGTAAATCTTCAATGGATTCCGGGGCACTCATCCCTGCGGGGTAGTGAGAAGGCCGACACCCTTGCCAAGACCGGAGCCTCCTCCACTGCTATTGCCCCAATCTCTTCCTCTTACATCCACCACTCTCCTTTCCTTCTGGCAGTCTTCCTTCCGAAACAAACTTCTCGACAGCCAGATTCCAAAAACTTCTCCTGGTGAGCCTCTCCTTCCCCGCTCAGCCCTTTCGCTGCAACGGGCACTCCACCCTCCTCGCTTCTTACCCGCATCGAGTCAATCTGACCGATTCCCCCTCTTGCCCATCCTGCGGAGAAGGCTAGCAGGACCTTTCTCGCATCCTTTTTACTTGTCCCTCAACTTCGGGCCTCCGTCTGGCCATCTTTGGTGGGACGGTGAGCCTACTCGACCTGTGGAGGCGTCCATGGGGAGTCGCTCGGCCTCGGCGGCCCAGCGTCTGCCCCCCCCATCCTCCGGAAGGGGTCGGGCAAACTCAACTCAACTCAACTATAGCTATATTGGTCAATGTGCGTGTACTATGATCATAAAATAGCCGGTTTAAGACTATATGTACGGTTAAGGAAACCTGTAAGTTTGAAACCGGTCCTACGTGACTCAAACTTCTATAGAAAGCGAAAAAGTATTGATTTCGATCAGCGACGAACGTCATCAGCATGATTTCCACTTAGAGCGGATAATGTGGTGCGATGAAAGAATGGAAATATTATATTACAAGCCAAAGCACCAGCAATTCTATTATACATGGCGACCTCTCTTGCCCTTGTGCCTTTGATTTACTCCTATATAATTTTAAGTGACCTTATTGGGCACGATTCAATGATGGTATGTATACATTGGACCTTCGTGTGATGATGATTCTTATGGATATCTACATTGGTCGTGCTATGGGCCTCCCTAAGCTCTACTTCCCAGAATAATCTATTTCAGCCCCAAGCTCATTTGCCCAGAGCCCCCATCTAGGTACTGAAAGTTGAGCGATACTATGTAGGCAAAAATGAAAAGAACAGAGGCCGCAATTTGAGGCATACATACATTATCTCTAAATACGCTGAAAAAAGAATATCTTATAAACACCTTTGAATGGAGGAGGCCACGCGACGACGCAGCCGATTACAGAGGGGTGAATCAGCAATTCGAAGCTGCCTACCTCACAGATAACGAATTCTTTCAAATCACACTATTATCGAGGGGAGGAGGACAACATCTGCACAAACATTCGGCTACAAATTACTTCCCAACGGTACAGACAGGTGGGTTGGGGAGGGAGTTATATGCGATTCGTAAACACAAGCGCTCCCAGAGAAGAATTGTTATTACACACGACAGATAGAGAGGAGGGAAAGTGTGCATATCGATCGGCTACACAGATAGAGTTATTTGAGGATTGGGTCACAGTAGACACACGCATTGGTCAGTGATTTTTGATTGGACAAGGGCAGCCAGATCCACTGTGCCCGCCCTACTGACCGACCAATGGGGTTCGATACAATCTCAACTCTCTACAGGAAGTAGTCGGGAGTCCGGCGAGTGACGTGCGGTTCTCCGCGTCTTGGCGCTGGATCGAACTGGAGGCTGAAATGAATAGGGACACAATTCAATGACTGAGTCCTCGAAAATAAAAATTAAATTAAATTCGAATTACTATTGCGAGAGGCTCAAGACAGGTGCGTGCATAGAGTCCGAATCAAAACCATTTTACAACTGTTTTTCTGTTTGTTGTAAAGTAGGTCACAGCTGTTTAATCTTACAAAGAGTAGACACTGCCAGACAAGAAAAAATCAAAGTTAGGAAGACACTGAAAAATGACAAAGTGTTTGAGGCCGGTCATAACAAGGGAGACTCCAAACTGCCAAAGCCCCGATCAAGAAACATGAACGCACGAAGTGGAAAAGCACAAGAGCACTGGCATTGATGATCCAACACCTGCGAAGATGACCGCTTAACCCTACTAAATGTAAGGTCTTTTTCCTTTCTATGGACCCCGATCAAGTTCACCTTACCCTTAACGGCTTCCGTCTCTCTTTCAACATCACTCCAACCTTTCTGAGCATCACTTCCGACCGCACTCATTCCTTCTCTTCACACTCCTCAAAACTTCGGTCTAAAAAATAACACCTCGGCTTAAAGCCCTCAAATCCATCTCCCACCGTTCATGGGCTTTTCCAAAGAATATTTAGGTGCAGTATACAGTAGAGTACAGTATATAAGACTTTTGCACGCATCATTCTTAAATTATGCTTCTCCCGCCTGTTTTCCTTTCACCTGCAAATCCAACCTTCTTCTCTCGAAACGGCCCATAATCAAAGATGCAGGATCGTCATTGGGTGGTTGGCCTCTACTCCAACCAATCTTCTCCACCTTGAATCAGGCATTCCCCATATTAGCACCACTCTTTCTCCTCTTTCCCTCTCCACGTTCGACGACTACCACCATCTCATCCTCTCTCTGATCTAGTAGCTGCAGCCCCCTCTCACCAGCGGTTTCTGTCGCGCTATTTGTCTATTTCGCATCCCATCACCCGCCAGCTTGACCTTTTTCCTCGTAAACCTCTTGGTCTCATTTCAGCTATCCCGCCTTGGTGTCCCTAGACAAAATATTTCTTTCTCTGTCCCCTTGGCCCATCCCACCTCCGCTTTACTGCGGCCTCCGCTCATCTAGATGTGCTGCCCCTTGTCTATGTAAACTAACGTGCTTGGTCGAAACAGTGGGAGGCGCGGGTGTAGCCATCTCCTGTAGTCTGTGAGGCGGAAGCGATGTTCTCTCACTCCCCGAGGGAGGACATTGCTCCAACTTAATCGCGGAGATCACGGCCATTCGTGCGGCGCTTCAGTGGGCGCTTTTACACAGAAACCCCTACCAGTTCACCTCCATTAGAGTCGTCTTGGACCCTCTTTACTCCGTATCTCCCCTAAAATCGGGGCCGTCCCACTTTCTTACTTCCAGTGTCGATTCTATCTGGTCTTCCCTCAAATATCTTGACAGTGTGGGTATCACGGTAAACCTCCAATAGAGGACCGACGCTTTAACCAAAACCGGTCCATTTTCTACAGCTAACGCTCCAATCTCTTTCTCTGCCTCGTCCTTAAACATCCACTACTCACTCCTCTCTTCGCAACAAACTGCTAGACTGTCAGATTCCTTCGTTGCAACGGGCATTCCACTTTTCTTGCATTTTACCTCCATCAGATTGGTCAGTCAGATTCCCCCCTCTTGCCTTTCCTGCGGTGAAGGCCAGCAGGATCTTTCTCATCTTCAGACCTCCGCCTTGCCGTCTTTGGTGAAACGGTGAGTCTCCTTGGCCTTTGGAGACGCCTGTGGGGAGTTGCCCGGCTGCTGGGCCTAGGCGGCACTGCCGGGTTGCAAGGACGTGAAGTCGACCCACTGGCGAAGGAAGATTTGGGGCCCATCCCCTACAGCACAGGAATTGTTCTCCAACGGCCAGTTACTAATGGACCTCATCGGTAGGATTCCGGCGAGACTTCTCCGCGCTGGTCTCGTTGCCCGCAGAGGAAGAAGAAGCGGCCCTGCGCTGTCCTTCCCCATCCTCAGTCTAGTGGCACCACCACCAACAACAATATGAGCTCCGCGATCGAAAAAGAATGTCATAGATATTGTCCAATTGCCGAAAGTAGCGCAGTATGGGAGGGACGCTCAATGAAAGGAGCGACGTACAAATCACGAAAGCCCAAAGTTCACGTGATTTCGGGAATAATCCGTGTGCTTTGCATAATGCTATCCTAGGAACAGGCTCACTTGGACGAGAAAGTGCAAATGGCCGACCGAGAAACATAGTATGAGATTTTATAAGTAACTAAAACAAATTTTACATTTCTAACCCTTTAAAAATTATACAAAATTACTATTGATAAAGCATATATCGACATGGAATCAATTAGCGACCAAAGTATTCTTTCCTAAACGATCCTGGCGATCCTCTCGTTTCATGACTGATGAATCTAGTATTATCTTAAGATCAGTTATCAGACATAAACAGTAAACTAAAACAGACGTCAATCGTTCACACTATTTTACACATCCGCCAAAAGTAATACCGGAGACATTGCCTTGATAGCGTTAGTCTCGTCAAAACAGGAAACACATATACTGTACTTACAACGTGTACTTCAGCGAATCGTCTAGCTCCATGATAGCAGCCTGGTTGCCACAGCGATAGCAGTAGTTGGGTGCGCTGAAGATGGTCACCACATTGCGATCGTGCGACCAATTGAAGCCCTGATTGTAGAAAACAAATATGGCAGGCAATGTATCGATTGGAACACCACACGCAAAGAGTAGAAAAACTTCCCCATCCTCTCTCTGTCCCACAAAAGCGTACGTTCCTAAGTCGTGTAACTGCAATTTTTACTCAAATACTAACCCAGATACCCAAATATAACGTGTACTTTAGCTTATCAAGTGTGAGAGAGATAAGGATGGTATATTTTGGCATTGGGTTGCTAGAGAAACTGTCTCACAGGCACAAAATCTGACAAGGTGACGACAAACACCGAGTCAATTATTTAGCAAACTGAAACAGCGCACGGTCCTCTTCAAAAGTTGCAATGAACCAGCTAATGACAAGTGCGATAGATGCGGAGAAGACGATCTCAACCTTGAACCCTCACAGGTCAGGTGTCCCCTACTCCTTCATACACGACTCAAGACTCACCAAAATATCAGAAGCGTCTTTCTGGAACACTAACTCTCAAGGGAGCTGTCATACACACAATGCCCGGTAAACACTCGAAGGCGAGAGCAATAAGCATTAAAACAAAAGGAACAGAATCAGACAATAATTCAATAACAGTTTTGCCACAGCTGATCATCTCCATAATATCGCAGGCACACAGAAATATCATGTTAACACCGCGTTTTTACATAAAACATCGCGTTGCTGCACAAAACACCGCGTTTCTGCACAAAACACCGTGTTTTTGCACAAACCACCGCGTTTCTGCCCAACCACCGCGTTTCTGCACAAACACCACATTTTTGCACAAAACAAACACCGCGTTTTGCACAAACCACCGCGTTTCTGCACAAACACCGCATTTCTGCACAAAACACCGCGTTTCTGCCCAAAACATTGCGTTTCTGAACAAAACACCGCGTTGCTGCATAAAACACCGTGTTTATAATTTTGACATCCCTCGGCCACCATACAAATTGTGTGTTGAAAGTATCGACTACGTGTATACTAATAATTTAATCTTTAATAACGTCTAATATGTTCTAAAATAGATAAAATATATGTTTTAATATAAACACATTGAAATATCGCAGGCACTGCTGATAATATCGCATATCACAGGGCATTATACCGGGTGATTCATAATTATTAACAGAAACTAAAACCTTAGTATTAAGTCATTACACAACATTTATCAACCAAACATTGCGTAGATAGTAAACACTCGTACTATTTTTCTAACTAAAATTCATTAAAAAATTGCACTAGTTAATCAATAATATTGATTTTATCTAAATTTCGATATTTCCATTAGGCAAGTTGAATTCAAAGCTTATTTTATTGCCATTTACAGTTTTGCATCAATAACAACGTGTCATAAAAAGAGTATTTCTGCATTCATCACTTTCAACAATGGAATATTTTGTGCAATGCAATCATAGCGAAGTCAATGAACATCGCATAGTTGAAGTTACGAATGCCTACAACGCCTTCTGGGGTCGAGTTGACGATTGTGTTAATGGGAAAGGTCGTCAGTTAATAAACTGTTAAAGTTGTGTTCTGTAACATTTTCAAGCTTCATTGTTGCATTTTATCATTACATTGTTGAAAGTGCTGAATGAATAAATACACTTTTTATGCCATATTGTTATTGATGCAAATGATGCTGTAAATGACAATAAAATAAGCTTTGAATTAAAATTGCCTAATAGTAATAGAAATATCGAAATTTAGATTTAAATCAATATTATGGATTAACTAGTGCAATTTGTTTTAATAATTTTTAGCTAGAAAAATAGTACAAGTGTTCACTATAATGCACACTAAGTTTGGATGACAAATATTGTGTAATAACTTAATACTAAAGATTTAGTTTGTGTTAATTATTATGAATCACCCGGTATATAGTCTTAATCGGCAGTCAGTGTACTGTTGAACAAATCGAAGTGGGATGATCGTCGGCTCATGCTAATTTTTTCTGCAAGGCAAAGTGATACCCGTTGAAAGAAGAGTTGGCTGCCACTGTGTGAATACATCGGAATGCGACAATCCGAGGAGGGTAGAGAACGGTTTAGAGATGCATTCATTAATTTACATTTTTGTAGACGCTAACTGTCTGATGTCGCAGGTACTACGGATATGACAGAGTAGAGAAGTAATATCAAGAAATTTCACAGAAAAATACAATAAAGGAAAAATGTTTTCTACAATCAATAAACTAACTGAAAGGTTCCTACTGAATAACTTTAAAATATGCTAAATTCCATTCCACAATAGAAATTTCCCATGTGTTGTTTGTCGATTAAAACATTTTATGCAAAATATCGAAAGAAAGCTAAGACTTCATTCGCTGCACAAATAGAAAATTATCCCAAGAGATTTTTTTCTTTAATTGTAAATGCAAGTAACATGAGGGCAGGGCGATTTTTCAAATAACACAAAGAGTTGCAAAACGCAACTATTAAATGGGTGAAAATGTTACTGCTGCTTATCCTGACATATTTTGGCAATATCAGGTATTATACATATAGAAGACGTTGACAACAAAATATACTACTAATATAGCAGTATACAGTGAGGACTTCTGTAAAAACGTTTCAGAAATGTCATGTTAGACAAGATATCCACTAGCAGACCGGTTTTGGAGTTATTGCCTCGACTGCTGATTACTGGAGTATGGGTTCGAATTCTACCCAGTTATGACGAGGGGCAATAATCCGAAATCAGCCTGCTAGTGGATATACTGTACCTTGACGAACATGCAATTTTTTAATTGTTATGTGTAGCCACAGATAAATGTTTTATTGTTCACAGTTAAGGTTTTTGCGGCCCAGATGCAATTACGCATGAAGTTGGATAGGGCAAAGGGTACGCAGGCAGGATGCGCACTAAAACTACCCAATACAGTTTGTGGGATAAAAGCTAGTGTGCAGCGTATTCCCCAAAGCACCTACCTCCATCACTAGCTGATGCGCCCTGCTAATCAGGGTCAGATTGTTGCTATGGTTGAAAGTCTCGGAGATGTCCTGCCCGAAGGTGTATCCGGCTCCACGCGGACTGATACCCCAGCCCCCTCGATCGTCCGGATCCGACCACAACAGGTCGCACATGGGGCCCTATTGCACAGCAACAATAAAAAAGAGAGGTAGTTAAACTCTGCCTTCCTACTGTGATGCTCAGACAAAAGGACATACCTCATGCGGCACTTCCTGTATTCTGTCCAGCGCGCGAATATGGTCGAGAGTGTCGATGGACGGGGAGAGGCCCCCGTGGAGACAGAAGATCGAATTCTCCACCAGGGCAGTCAGAGGAAGAAAGTCGAACAGGTCGGTGAAATACTTCCACACATTGGCGTTGCCGTACTTGCGCAGACATTCGTCGTAGAAACCATACACCTGCGTGATCTGGCGTGATTCGTGGTTCCCACGGAGGATAGTGATGCGATGCTTGAAGCGGACCTGATTTCACCAAACAGCCACACACCCAACAATTAGCGGTTTAAAACAGAAAAAGTCGACTTCAAGGTATAGGTTCTGACGAACAGTCAGAACATATAAATAAGTAAATACTTATAGGAAACTTTGCTACAAGGTGATAAGTGTTTGGTGAAAGAGATTCATCTCTTATGCAAAGGTTTCTCTGATGGCCAAATCTCAACAATCCTTTGATGTATGCCGAATGGTGAACCGTTTATGCGCGGAGGCTTCGCTATACCCGGTGCATAATTTGACATGCATACCAATCGGTCCGTTTCCTGATCCGTACATCAATGACAAAAATGTATTTCATTGCGGCCAAGCTACGCTACGTTTGCGGCACTCAAAGTGCAAGACTTATAAATATATAAATAAATAAAATTTGACCGTAGACGCAATGGAATCTGGTCTAATATAGAATAAGGCAAACACTAATAGAAAAACAAATCCCACGCGCACTGAATACTGATCATCTAAATAAATTTAAGGTGCAAATAAGGTTAATTAATGTTCAAATTGATTAAAACTAAAATTTTTAATATAATGAGGTATCACATTGTGACCACGACATACTCTTTTCTTGATTTCAACTCAGTCTTATTTCAATATATTAATACTTTTTATACTAGTTTATTTTCCTTCAAAAACAAAATATCACGCTTGACCCACTTTGAGTGCAACTAAGAGGGTCACAGTTTCCACGGAATGGTATCCTCGATCTACATAGTCTCCCATAAAGAGATAGTTTGTGTCTGGGGATCGTCCACCAATCTTAAACAGCTCCATCAGGTCATGAAACTGTCCATGAACATCTCCACATACTGTGACAGGACATTTAACATCCTGCACATTCGATTCTTTTGTGAGGATTTCTTTTGCCTAAATAAAATATACACATTTCAGGGTTTATAGAAACTATGAGTAAATTTCAAAACAATTGACATAAACAAAAGATTTATTTTTTAGATTCTCTGAACTTGGAAAATTATAGATTATAAAAACGTTATATTGCAAATAGTATTATAGTTTTATGTAATATATGGCTAATGTATATTACTAAAAAATAAACACAACTACTCGTAAAAAATTGAAAACTTTACAAGAAATGAGAATTAGGTTCAATGGTTGAAAAATCACTCAATGACCAATATTGATGATAAAAAGTCCATGTTTTGTCATTTGAAAATCTATGGACTAGAAAAGCAGTATTTTCAAATATTATAACAATTAATAAATAACAAAATATATTTTAAAACTAGGGTGTATAAGAGTGAATATAATATGTAGAAATATGTGATAAATTAATATTTAGCAAATGATTATTAGTAAAAATAATCAGTAGCTACATCAATTTTTATAAGAAAATTGTTCAGAAAAACTTTCACCTAATTAGCACATCCTATGACATTACTTTTATAAAAATGTAATCTATAGTTTGGTTTATCACATGGTGACTGTGTAAACTTAGTGATAAAATTCCAGACTACAGAAAAAAATTAAAGACCACTAAAAACATGGGAAAATTGTAAGTTTCAAAAACCATAATTATGCCATATCATATATTGTAATATGTGGTATTATGTACTCGTATAAATGAAAAATAAAACATTAGCTATTAATTTTGTCGGGACAAGCCCAAAGTCTGGTCCACGAGCATAAGTTCAAGGTCATTTTGAGCCCCTATTTATCAGATTTTCCCAATTTGGCCAGGTCTCACGGGCTGGCCTATGCTCCAATCCGGTTGATATTCTGCCATTGTATAGACCTACAGTAGGTCTGTTGATTCGCCAAAACTCGTCAGGAAATATTAACGCGTTCAATAATTCGGCGACCTCAAAGTGGGCACTTTTTAGCTGTTTTTCCGACTTACGTTGATAACGTGGGATTGGGTCCTGACCTAAAAATGTTTGCGTGTAATAGTGTAGCCCTTAGATAGTTACACACAAATATGTTATCGAATCAGTTGTAGCTCATCAAGTTTGGCCGTTAGTGATCGACAAAGTAGGCAATTTTGGGCCAAATTTCAATTTAGGGCCAAGTCGGAGGTCAATTTCCGAAGTCTGCTTGGTTTAGATTCCATATGATATTAGGCCATGATATAGACCTATAGTAGATATTTATAAACCGTAAAAATCGTTATCCGCAATCAATGGCTTCCTGTCCTTTTGGATGTTCAAAGTTGCAAAATATAATAGGCTTAAAATGAAAATTACGAGGGTCTCCCTATAAAAGTTGCAATTTTTTTAAACTTCTTTTGCCTTGGATTAGTGTATAAAGTCTGTCTATACATGAATCAGTTGAGATTAGATCACTTAGAGTTACTTGGGGAACCTCAGGTCTGTTGAATTTTTCACTTTTTGATAGAGGGCTTTCATTAACGCCTGTCTTAAATATTCCCAGCTTAGCACACCAGATGCGCATTGAGATCCTACGTTGCCAATATAAATGGATTTTTGATCTGTTAAGTCATCTTGGCGCTAAGGCGGCACAAAGTTACCTTTAGACAGTGCTTTAAAATAACGCACACGAGACTTCGGACTACTCTAGTGGCCCAACCACAGCTCCGATTGGATGACGTTCGAGATCGCCATCGCCTCCTTTGCATTGCGATCCGCCAGCTCATTGCCCGGGATCCCGCAATGGCCCACTGTCCAGACCAGGGAGGTGAGGCCCAGACGGTTGTCCAGACAATCCCTGATTCTCCAAGTGTCCATGCTCCTGCCCTCGATCTCCTTTAGCAGGGACTGGCTGTCGGAGCAGATGGTTGCCTTCTGAGCGGACCGCTCCGGTCGGGAAAAACTCTCCATAGCGGCTTCCATAGCCGCTCTTTCTTCTTCGTACGAAGACGTCGCCTCGCTCCCTCGAAGTTGGATGATCACGGTTACTCAATGATTGGAGGTAGTGGGCCCCTGTCCTGGATGTTGCCGTTTAGGTTTGCAACAGACGCCTCGGCGGAGCATCTTCAGATTTGACGGCGGAGTCTGTGCTGGGTCGTTCCATCAGCTGCCTTTCGTCGGGAGTCGCTTCGCCTTTTTGTAGGCCATGGCTGTTGTTCACTTTCTGTGTGTGGAGTAGCTCGGGACGTTCAACTCGATCCTGAGTGATTCAGCCGGTGTTGTCTTCGTTTGTCCAGTGATGATCCTCAGCGCGCTGTCCTGTGCTGTTTCGAGGTGTTTCATAGAGGATGGGCAGCCCACGGTTGCCACGCTGGAGCTACGTAGTCCATCACGCTGCGCTGAAGGGCAAGGTAAAAAGTTCGGAGGTGTTTCTTCTGCCAGCCCCAATCCTTACCTGCTAGACTAGCAAGCGCCTTGCTTCTCCCCTTGACTTTTGCCGTCATGTTGTCCATGTGGGGGCGAACGACAAGGTCCTGTCGAGGGTAACGCCGAGGAACTTAGGTATTTGATTGCTCTTAAGCATCTTCCCGTCCATTATGATTTCCGGGCTCCAATTCGCTTCGTTGGGAGATGTGGAAAAAAGGCAACTTCGCCCTTTTCCACGCTGAGAGTCATCTTCTTCTGTTTGCTCCACTCTTCCACCGCCTTCCTGAAGATGGCTGCATGCTGTTTCCTTTTTCGGGTTCTGTGCCAACAGCGACACGTCGTCCGCGAACAAGAAATCTTCACTGAGTTCGGGATACAGTCACTAAGAGAGTTGATGTAAAACAGGAAGAGGAGCGGGGCGAGTACCGAGCCTTGAGGAAGGCCCTGCTACATCCTCACCTTCTTCCCTAGCTCACCCTGGAAAGAAACTCTGGCTTGTCGATTCTACAAGAATGCGGCGATCCATCTGACCATTTTCAACGGGACCCCAGCATCGATCATCGTGCCGTAAAGGTCCGCCGTTGTTGCCGCCAGGTGTCCCCACTCCGACTGAACAGATGGCCATTGTTGCCAGCCAGGTGTTCCCATTCCGACTTAATTTGTGTTTGCACTTTAATTCCAGGTGTTCCCAGATTTAGGTCTCTGCTCGGAGATTGTATATAAGTGGCAGAACTGGGTTGTCCAGGCACAACCAGAACTGAGTTATTCAAAGGCTACACCGCTTTTCTTTACAACCATGACTGAGCTATTCGGCGGCTACACCGCTTTTGTTTATTACTGTACTGTGTATACTCTGATTGATTAATAAAGTTTGATATACGAACTCGGTTGTCACAGTACTCTTGGTTACTCAAAATAACAAAAGGTCTAAGAGCTACAGCTATTCAAACATTCTGTCAACAATAAAAAAATTACATAGGATTACAAGGCTTTCGGACCTAGTATAATGGCCCTTGGCAGCGAAAGACATGGGCTATCAGCTGTTAAAAAATTAAAAACATCGAACCAACTTTGCTTTTTCATGTCTTAGTGAGCTTAGAGCCATTTTAGTCTGTGAAAATAACCCTAGGATGCATAAGTCGACATTTGACCTTGAAGAACCGGCCCTGTAGGTCCTAATAGAGAGAGGGTGGGGCTATGGAATCATGTAGTATCATTCAAATCGGTTCACTTTTACTTTTACCCTATGACTTAGTCACATTTTTCGAAGTCCTATGTAAAATAGACATATTTGCACCAAAATTAGACCTTGAAGATAACCTTGATTCGTGAGGCTCAATCAAAAATGTAGTACACAGAGAGATCTATAGAATGAGCTATATATCATTCATACCCGTTCAGTAGTTCTTGTGTAATATCGATCCACGCCGTTAGACTTTTTTCTTTTCAACATCTCACTATGTCAAAAATGATCGACTAGCCATCTTTGGGCCCAATTTGATCCATGAACATCAACTCGGATCAAATCAAATTTTTGTCATTAGTAACCCTAACATTTTCAATTCTCTTTTTGACTGACTATTGGTGAATATTGATTTAATGTAATAGATGAAAACAAAAAATATATTTTGAAAATTACTACGGTAATCCTACTTGTAGAATAGAATACAATAGAGATTTATTCGAAATGCTGGAAATCCAAGCATTTGATTATGCACCGATCTACAAACAAAAATGATAACAATAATGATTATAAAATGCACACTCAACCGAGAGGGAGCTAATAGAAAATTATGCCACACAAAGGGGATTAAACAGAGTGCTTAGATCCATAAGGAATAAGGCTGTTAGCAAAATAGAAAGACCTACATGTGATGCAAAAGTCATGTCTGTTCCTTAACACAAAAGGGGCCACAATTCGATGGTAAGGATCAAGAAGATTGGAGATACGGTTCCCCTGCACTATAGAGGCAAAGAACTTCGCATTGAGGTGATCATGATGCACCTCAAGAGACTGAAGGCCAAGCACAGACAATGCCAGTAGCTTTCCTGGGATTGGTCCAAGAAAGAAGAATACAGATATCATTTACTGATGGGATGCCTTCCTCAGGAACAAACTGAGGTGGTGGGAGACCACTCAGGGGTTGGAACCGACAGATTGAAACATACGGTTAACGTCATCCACGAATTTCTGACTATTGCCATTGAATTGATCATTGACCAAAGCAGCGAGACTGTCCTTTTTCTTTAAATTGAGCACTACTTGCCGGGGTCAGCAGTTTTAATGTTATAGGTTTTCATTTTATTTTCCATTTTATTTAGGAGGTTTTCTACCATACAAATGTAGAGTTACAGAATTCTAGTTCTGTCAGATAGCCACTATATAGACAGTTCTAGAATCGACCAGACTGAAGATATAGAATTCTATTTCCATAGGATATGATTGAGACTACAGATGGTTGTAGAATCCACTGGACTGAAGATATAGAATTCTAAACCTTCGGTTAGACTATACAGATGGTTCTAGAATCAACCGGACAGAAGATATAGAATTCTATATCCGTCGGTTAGAGTCTATACAGACAGTTCTAGAATCGACCAGAATGAAAATATAGAATTATATATCTGTCTGTTAGAGTCTGTACAGATGGTTCTAGAATAGACCAGACTGAAGATATAGAATTCAATTTCCTTAGGCTAGAGACTACACCGACGTTTGTAGAATCAACAGGACTTATGATATAAATTCTATATCCGTCAGTTAGAGTCTATATTAATATAAACTGACATTATCATATCATGTTTCAATCAAAAAATTGTAATGAATATAATTGTAACATTATAAATAATATTTTAGTTGTGTGTAATATATAATATTTAGAATTTAATGAATGAAGTTATACATCTGTTCTTAATTAGTCTCATTTTATTTAAACATCTGTTTAGTTTTATTTGATAAAATACCTATTATACCTATATTTGGAACACAAATCTGATTTTTTTGAAAATAATATTACACCCGTCTCCATCTTGAGTTATATTATTCTTATATTGTGGAGTCTATCTATACACATAACATAGTATATTCTCATTTTTGTATATGCATGATTTGGAAATTCTTAGAAAATGATAATATTGCCATTTAGACATATATCTTTTTCAAATTCTTTTGGCATATTGACGTATTAAATTTGTTTAAATTAGTTAAAAATTATAAAAAAATTATTCAAATATGCAGTTATTTATTAAAAATGGTCAGCCTCCGTCAAACATATAATTCTACTTCCATCAGGAAGTATATACAAATGGTTCTAGAACCGTTCATCAAATTTTAGTTATTTAATTCCGGCTAGATGGTTCTAGAACCATCCAGACGGAATTAGAATTCCACTTCCGTCTGGACGATTCTATAACCATCTGTATTCTAGTTCCATCGCTAATATCACCACTTCAAAGATGCTAGTTGCACCTACTTAGTAGTGTGCCATGCCAGCACCCACGCCACTTCCACGTAAAAAAATATGCTTCCTCACTACCTTCCATTTTTTGCAATATAGTTTTTGGGGGAGGCTATTTAGAGATCACTGCTATAATATGGTAGTATAGTATGTTAGCTGCGCTGTATATTGATTTCATTAGCATGAAGTCATATATCTGTATCACTATCGTTGAACAATATATTTAATTATGAAATTCAAATAACAAACTTAATTTGGTAGTTATAATAATTTATATATTTTGTCTAATTTATGCAATGAAATTTACAACAAATTATTTCCAGAAAACAACAAACATGTCTTCTGAAATAATACTTTAAGTATTCCAAAGGGGGTAAGCCTAAATGAAAATGTATAAAAAATAATATATTTATTTATATTTAAAATTTTATAACTAAAAATTATAAAAAATATATGTTATGTCAACATTAAGATTAATAACAATTAGTAATACAAATTGCATTATAAAAAATTGAATTCTTGCCTGGCTGCTCTAAGTATATATTCAATCTTATCGCCTTACTTCAAATTTAAACTATCTAATTATGTCAAATGGTCTCATTTGAGTGTCTGTACTTTGCAGGGTCACCGATATGCATTATACTATATATCTAGATAGCCTATAGTTTTGTTATG
>JAUYWV010076116.1:0-15610 GCA_032274565.1 Nematoplana nigrocapitula | reverse complement strand
CTGCGTGCGTGCGTGTGTGTGTGTGTGTGTGTGTGTGTGTGTGTGTGAGAGAGAGAGAGAGAGAGAGAGAGAGAGAGAGAGAGAGGGAGAGAGAGAGATAGAAGGGAGAATGAGTGAGTGTGTGTGTGTGAGAGTGAATGTGTGAGAGAGAGAAGGGAGAATGAGTGAGTGTGTGTGTGTGAGTGAGTGTGTGAGAGAGAGAAGGGAGAAGGAGTGAGAGGGGAGAGAAGGAGTGAGAGAGAGAAGGGAGAAGGAGTGAGAGGGGAGAGAAGGAGTAAGAGAGAGAAGGAAGAATGAGTGAGTGAGCGTGTGTGAGTGTGTGTGATATCAAGGATATAGATGTCGCTACTGTGCTATATACAATGCTATTCAAGCCAACCTTTCCTGGACAGTATTGGTTTCGAAAAACAAATACAAGACAATTCACAATTCACCAGCATTCGCATTCCGTTTAGATTTTCTAGGAATGCTATATGGAATATGAAAAATGATCAAATTCCCCTTGAGCACCGGTAGAAGGCTGGATTGTATAAATAATCTATGCTAGCTGTGGACACCCACAGTCCCTATATATAAATTTGGAATTTGACGAAAGAAGATTAGTTCCTTTGAGATGTGTTTTCATTATTGAGAGGAAATCTAGGAAAAGGGATCTGTTCTCAGCATATGGTAGAACAAAAGCCGCACCGAGGGATTATAAAATAATCATCAGAAAAAAATTGAGCTGATTAATTTTTTTTTAAATTTAGACTTTGATTATAACTGAGCGGGGCTAAAATGAGGGTTAGGGAGGATGATGAAATGAAAGACAGTTAGAGGCAGGATGGGATTAGGCAATGTCACAGGGGAATAGTTAGGCCAACCAAACAAAAACACAGAATTTAATCTACTGTAGGAGAATACGAAAGAAACACACAAAATACAAAATTTCTCTCTGAAATTGCTTTCAGAAAATCGGCAGAAGTGCATTCATTCAAATTCAATTTTAGTTTTTCATCTATTCAACAAACTCCATGACACTGAATGCAGAAGGAAAGATCAGGACAGGGAATATTTTTTTAGTAAACGGGAAATGCTTGACAGGCTAAAAATTAAATTTAGTTAATTTTCCGGAAAAGAAAGATAATCATTAATGGTGAAAGATGTTACGAGATTACTATTTATATAAAGCAAAATATATTCTATCATACACTGAAAAAAAAGATGTGCAGATTATCACTAAAAAGTGTGTAAATATACACATTACTGTGCACATTCACACCTGAATGTTGTTTAAATATAGGGAAGGTGTTAGGAAAGGAAAAAAGAAGTAGAAAGGAGTAAAAGACGAAAAAGGGAGGAGAGGACTGAAATTTCCAGTGAAATTAGTGAAAGTCTACTTTACACAACTAATGTGTATTTCTACACTTAACATTGTAAATCTACTCACTTTTCGTTAATATGAGTAAAATTAAACGCATTTACACTAAATCTGTGTTATTGGTTAAATGAGTTTTTCGCTTTATCCTAATATCATCGGTCGGAAACGTGTTCGTGCGCATGGGGGGGGGGGTTCGTCACGCATGACTGGTGATCTAGAGCGTAGCTGTAGTATACTACTTATGTGCACTTAAAGAGAGTGAAATTGTCTTTAGCTGTGTATACAGTATATGCGCACCTAAATATGGTTAAAACACACTGAGCTCTATGAGCCAGCACAACTATCACACATATAGCGTGCCAATCTACACAGATTTTGTTTTCAGTGTATAGATCAAACAATTGTTGCAACCGGTTTTCGGTATTCATCAGTCACACCTATGCACAAAAATCATACAAAGGAAAAAGAGTTAAATTATGAGAGATCATTAAAACAAAATTATGCAAAATTAAAACACAATTCAATAATAAAAAACATTTAGAAAGAAAAAGGCTTAATTCGCCAACGACTGTTTAAGAGAAGGGGCTCTCTCTCTTAAATAAGAACCACATTCCTCTCACCGGACGAGCTTGAGTCAAGTAAATACGTAAACTTGTAAACGACACCGGCCAAGGAAGTCGGGTCCTTGTTGGAGAAATAATTCTCCACCTTCATTGATTTGAAGCATGTCTTCAGGTTCGTAGATCGTGTCCATCGTTTCAAGCATCTGGTAAGTTAGAGAAAGTAAGTAAAGAGTTGCCAGAAAGAGGGGGATTTGGAGAAGAACGTAGAAGGTAAAATTCTGAAGATGTTCAAATGGAGGAGCGTTTTACGAAAAAGCATTACATAACAATAAATTTCTCAATGTCCTAATCTTATGGTGATAAGGGGAATAGGTAGAAGATATCTGTGATAAGCTCGATTAAGGAGACAATTGATAATACCAGATTTCCAAGAGTGGGGAGCATCAGAATTAAAATTAGGTAAAAGCGAAGAATGAGTTGGTTTCCTGAAGAAGAGAAAACATTGTATTTATGAGAAACAAAAAATCTAAGAAACAGAGAGACAGATTTATTGGATTCAAGTTCATAAGTGACGAGAATTCATGCGATCCACAAATGACTCAATATCGAACTCTACATTGGACAGAGCAAAAGAAAGGATAGGACGGAGGAGATTTCAATGGATGGATAACATGAGTATTTGGAGAAAAGGAATAAACAATGAAAGACATGTGCTATCGGCCCTGAAAAGGGTTAAATCGAATTCAACTGAGCAGACCTATTTCTTTATTATGAATCAAGCCAGCAAATTTCTGTGAAACATTGCCTGTTATAGAGGTTACTGTTTTCATTCGAAAATCAACCACTCCATATTTAAATGACCTCCGCCCTGTCAGTTTGCAATATATTCCCGCCAAAATTCTCGAAAGGAATATGTCCTGGATTCCGTTAAATTCCTTTTTGATGAAAGGTTTTTTGAAAATTATTTTACCTATCGGTTAAAATCCTCAACCCTATCTGCTCTAATAATATTTCAGGGTCACGTCACAAGATGTCTTGATGACCCAGTTATGACTATTTGAAAGCATTCGACAAGCTTAAAAGGGATATTATTATACGCCCACTCATTAGGCGTCATTTCCGACCATCTTTTATCCATTGAATTTCTGATTATCTTCACGAACGCAAACAGCGTGTCTGTGTGGGTACACACATTCAATTCCTCTTAAAATTGTGCATAAGTAATAATGTGATTGAACGTCTATTTCTATCGTCTAACTATTTTGATTGCGGATAAACCGCCTGTTTTCGGTGTTGTTTGACAGAGAAAAATATTTATATAATTGCCAATCAATAGATATTTGAATATTAGTGCTCCAATAAGTGTTTTTCACCTTCTTTCTCTCTCACAATAGAAAACACTCATCATGTCATTAACACTCGCATATTATTCACAGCACGACTCGTGTGAGGCTTTTCCCATTCCGGCAAATCTCTCTCTTTCTCTCTATCGCACGCATCATCCACTTATCATTGAACCCAAGCAGAGAAAGCTTTACGATTTATGAATGCCAAAAACAAAACTTGACTTGATCGGTCGCTCTCCTCACCAAAAGCATTCCAAATCGATTTGCTTTGCCGTGCAGCGGTAGCAAAGGGGATCAAATTCCCATCGATTTGCCCAACACTGATTGGCGTTATTGTTGGTTGGCTGCGTTCATTTTAATGACGAGAAATTTGGACAAATTTCTCCCAAAGCCCTCACCAAACCCAATCTAATTGAGAATTTCTGTACGTGCAATACTGTGCATTTCACGGGAAGGTGTCCAGCCTACAGAAAGACTATTAATAGCGATTTTTCTTTTATGGTTTTGACTCAGTAACAATCCGACCAATATAAATTGAACATTAATTGACCCACCTGTATACAGTACATAATTCTGTAGACTATTTCTTACGATATTTGAATTTCTGAAAAATCCGATACTGTAAAGGAAACAATTGAATGATAGATTTAGAAACGTAGTTTATTGGAGTGTATTATGTATGGTCCTAGATTTCTCTTATAGCGGCAAGTTTGTCATTTGTCTGGTGTTCTCTTTGAGTCCATTTATTGTCAAAAGAGATCTGCTTTGTAAAAATTTTCTTCATACCATGTTTGGAAATTGAGCACCAGTAGACACGTCTGCTGTCATGTGTGGCAAAAAGCGTTGACAATTTGGATAAGTTATGAGGGTCAGCAACCTGTCCGAATTACGGAACAAAGCCAAGCCTTTAATTCTCGAAAATTAATTTATATTTTCCTTTGAACTCTAAGCCGTCTATTTTCTAATTTCAGTTTGTCTACCTATGTACGACAGCCAGGCCAATTACGTATAAGTAGTGATAACTGGTAAAATACACGCGTGATAATATTATCGCTTTATAAGCAGTTCACAGAAGAACAATTTAATGATAGATTTCGAATAACAACATCCCATGTTTTTTAATTAAAAATATTGGCTGTATTATATGGGTTGTATAAGGGTTAAGATGTAAATTAAACCGGGCTCTTGAGGGTTATGCATTTAATGAGACTCGAGGTTTTCGTTCTTTTTATTTTTTATTTGTCATCATTGAGGAATTGTTACACACTGGCTATGCACATGCCTATACATGCACACAGTTGTTAAAACAGCGGTGTTCGTAAGTCAATTGCATGAACGGTTTTTACGTCGAAGTCAAGATGCTCAAAATTGCTTTTGTTGGTATATTAGTTTGTTCAAAACGTTTGCCCGAATTTGCAAAAATCGCTGACATACTGTAGAGCGATATGTTACAAGCTATTCGAAACCCATTCAATGCACAATACAAAGTACACATAAATGAAACAAACATAACCTACATGTAAAGCATATAGGTAAGATCCATATTATTTGAAAACGTCACAGATCGTACACAAGTCTTCTCCACACCACACGGTCGAGTCCCCCGGTCCGCCCACTGCCCTGAAGTCCTTCCTCACACGGTCCCTCCACCTTAGCCTAGGCAGTGCCCTTCTGCGTCTCTCATTATCCTCCCTCTCAAATACTACCTTCGGCGCTCTCCCTGTTTCCATTCGTACGACATGTCCAGCCCACCTCAGTCTAATAACGCACTATCTATCCTGTTTGTTGCCGTTTGCCTTAACCCCACCTCCTCTCTCAACCCTTCCAGCCTTCTCCTCTCCAATCATTTCGCTCCTGCTATCCTCCTCACCCAGTTGTTCTTACACTTTGTGCAGATTTTGTTGCTGGACTTCTGTCAATGCCACCGTCTCCAAGTCATAAGGAATTGCTGGCATCATTACACGTGCACACAGAACTTCAACCATTCAATGTTTTACCAATCCGCCTGTCTGTCATGACCACTTTTCTACGAGAACAATATGGAAATAATAATCCTGCTGATAAATCATTTGAATGCATGGTTTAGTAAACAAACAGACTGTCAGAATTCGATTGCGACTCTTATCCAGAGATTCTCTGACCTCATTAATGGAAATATACTAAATGTGCGAAGTTTAAAGGTGAGATTAGCGATCATTACATCCTATATAGAGTTCAGGAAAGAAGGAACACCATTTTCTGCAAAGGACGGTGTTGATTTATTTATCGTTTCCATTTACGACAGACTACAATATATCCATACTAGCTTATTGGTATTCCAGCACGGAAACGGGCGCTTATGCTATTTTTTATTCATGATTTGGTGTGGCATAGTTTGCTACAATATGGAGCATTTGGATGTGCTGTTTGTAAATGCATAAAAACAAATGCCAGAATCTTGTTTTTCTAATTTTCAAATATGTCAACTATTGTTCTATATCAGGGAACAAAATATCTAATTTTAGATCATGCGTGTGGTTAATCTCACTGATTAAAATTTCTCTCTCTAATTTCTAAAAAATAAAATTGTTTCCATCCAATTCCATGCGGTTTACTATTTTTATCGCCTGCTGCTGAAGACAAGTAGAAGAGCTGACGATCGATAAGAACTCGAGGGGCAAAAGATAAAGCAATTATCTGGGTGGTGGGTCTACTGTATGCAGTTTCATCTGTGTTTTCCACTTTCTTCTGCTCTTCCAGCCTCCTATTCGGGCAGCAGTTCGGAAGAGGACGAGGATGGGGTGTCGCACAAGCATGAGAGTCCGCGAGAACGTTTCCTCAAAGACGGTGTCGGACAGGTGCGTATCTCAGTTCTTTTGGAAATTGAGCTGAGCAGCCAAGCTGTCTCTACTCCAGTTTGCATGTCAGTGCGGTTCTGGACAGTAGTCAGGAAGGTTGCCTGTCTAAATCAGACTATAGTACGTGTCTTTTTGGCGGGACACAACTTTTAGCTGGGAAATTTCAAAATTTGGCGTGGTGGATATGGAGAACGGGTTTTTTTCTGAGGGGAAATCCCGGAAATCAATGACGTTCTACAATCTGATTGACTGCTATAAATAGAACGGGGAATCCCCACTAAAAATATGCATTACGTAATCATTACGTCATGTCGTCTATTTTTAGCTGAGTTCGAGAGACGGCATCCCTTTAGTCATTTCTCGTGATGACCAGTTTCCTCAAATTTCACATGTTATCGATCCATTCAAATCTCCTCCGACCTCTCTCCAATGGTGCATATCTCTATCCCCCTTCTCTATCTCTCTCTCTCTCTCTCTCTCTCTCTCTCTCTCTCTCTCTCTCTCTCTCTCTCTCTCTCTCTCTCTCTCTCTCTCTTTCTCTCTCTCTCTCTCTCCCTCGCGCGCTCTCTCTCTCTCTCTCTTTCGCTCTCTCAAACTTTTCTTTACAACAGAAACTCACCTCATTTTATTTCCGGACTTCTGCCAGGCTAATTGTGGCATTACTTGTGGCAGTTCTCCAGTCTAATCTTGTTCTCTGTCATGCTGCTCCACCTATGATGTTATCTAGGAAAGCTGTATTATCCCAGAAATGCCCCCTTTTGTTATTTGCTAACGACAGCTGAAATTTACGATGCCGATCGTTGCGATAGAACATTTTCTTTATACCATCGAAAGCCAAATCAAAATTTCTTTGCTAATCAAACATTATATTCCGACATCTTTCGTTGATACAATCAACATCATCAGTCAATTCAAAGTTAATTATAGACAAACAGACAGAGTTCATTAAAACGAACAAAAATGAGATAAACCATGAAAACTAATAACGGAAATAGTTATCGAAAATAGGAAGGACAGTACCAGCAATAAGCGAAACTACTCTTCAAAAGTTGATTTTAAGGATTTAATGTACAAAGCTTCAAGAACACTGAGGATTGGAATTCACTGGTAGCACAATCCACGATGGAAACCTGTCACTGGTTTGGAGTCTCTTTACAGTCAACCCCACACACACGGGTATTTGTAGACGACATTGGATCTAAGAAGTTGATGAGTCGAGTCTTTTGGAGAGAAGTAATTCCCAGTCTTCAATGTCGCGAAGGCCTCTTTCAGACCTTTATTAATTCTAACCATGTTCCGGAGCTTGCGGGCAAGTTTCAAAGAGTGGGAACCAAGACAGGGTAAGCAGAATAATGAATAGGGTAAGCTGAGGATTCAGGCAGTTGAAACAGTGAGAAGAGTTAATAAATCTAGTTTTGTATGACTTGAAAGGACATTATTTGAATAGGAAGAATAAAATTATAAGAGCGGTTTTAAAATGTAAAAGTATTGACAGACATAAACTGATGAAATTGTAAAAATGTTATTACGGCTTCCAGATAATCCCAAAACGACTGTCTGAGCCATCACCTCAAAGCAGCTTGTTAGAAGTATCGGTCTGGAGCCTCCTGGTAACCCTGGCCCAGCATGAGCAGATCCCTTCTTTCTCAGACTTACAGTACTCGACATTGCATTTGCAGCCGCTTCTTTGGCAAGAAATCTAGGGGGTAGCAAGAAGAGCAGAGCCAGAAGAGCACCTGGAAAAGAAGCTGTAAACGAAGTTGTGCACCGCACTCTTCCAGAACACAAAGATAGCCAATAACTGTGATGATAAGATCGGTGATGGAAAGTACATCAAAGTGAGGCAAAACAATGGCAGTGCAACTGACAACAGGGAAGTTCATTCGTTGTGGGGGGATGGTGGATAACGAAACCTGCAGATGGTGTAATATACAAGTCTGAGTTTATTAGCCAAAATCTTGCGGATTTTAATTTTTTCCCCAAAATAGAATGCTTGACAAGTTATCTACTAGTAGACCGGTAAGTGCTGGGTCGTACGAAGTACTGACGAGGGGCAATAACCACAAAACCGGTCTGCAGGTGAATATCTTGTCTAGTGTGCCAATTTTGAATTGTAGTGCGGTGCCTTATTAGATAGCTTCCCCATAGCAAAGAAATGCCGCAAAAATATCGATTTATAAAGAAAAACTGCTACTGAAATGCCTTGCCGTAAGTAGTATGGGAGGATTGCCTTATTTATTCGCATATATTATAAAAAATATGAGTAATTGGAATTTCCCATTTGTCCTATTCAAATTATAGCAATGGAAACTGAATGGGAATAAACAATCTGTACTGCCTAGCTAGCTTCAAAGACAGGTCGTTTTTTCTTGCTACACAAACTTCAAGGTATTATTTGATTTCATTTTCTTTGAAAATACCTTTATGGGAGTTTCGGTAAAATGAGGCGTGCGATGAATGTTCGTGGGTTGACTCAAATTTCCCATTCGGAGACAAATTTACGAACTTCTTCCTCGCATCATCGCTTCAGGATGAGGAACGCTCGTTTTCTCTATAAGATTTTATTGATCGGTAGGGCGACTCTATTTTCACCTTTGAAATTTGTCTCTTTGATTAATGAACTTTCTGGTCCCATGTGTAACAACATTAACGTTGACAAAATAGCAGATTATAAGCAACGTTCGCCTCACAACACACTGGATATATCTGCAGACTTTACAAAAGAACCTTATTTATTTAACCCGAACTAGTAAGATTACCCGGGCTTCGCTTCGGCCAATCAAGCGGTAAAATAGTGTGGCTATAAGCGAGCGCGGTTTATTAGGGGAATTGACAAATCGATCATGACCCCGATAATTGACAGAGAAAAACGGGCATAAATGGATTTTTGTTTATCTGTAGCATATTGATTTGCCATGCAGCGCACATAGAGTGTCCATCGCAGCAATCGCTTATCTGCTTCATATTAATAATAATAATAATTTATTTTAT
Source organism: Nematoplana nigrocapitula (assembly GCA_032274565.1). Lineage (NCBI taxonomy): Eukaryota > Metazoa > Platyhelminthes > Proseriata > Nematoplanidae > Nematoplana > Nematoplana nigrocapitula. Next base: position 6,513 of record JAUYWV010076116.1, on the reverse strand, counting down.
TGCAATCAAAAAATTCCAAAAGGCAGACCAGAGGCTACCCTAGGGCAGATCCGGCTGGTCACCTATTGATTTAGCATCGCAGCAAAAACATGGACTTTTGGGGCACTTTCTGCTGTGGGCCTCTCAATTAGAAATTTTTGCATCTCGTGGCCATTTTTTCCATGCTACCCATTTGCGTAGCATAGTTTTGAGTCATCAAGCATGCAAATCGGTCAAGAGAGTTGGGAGATAAATACCGGTCAGACATACATACATACATACACTCAGCCATTTATCTAATTATAGATAGGAATTACCAAATATTGTGTTGCCTTCCGTGTCATATATTTCGGTGTATGGTATCTGTGAAATTACTTTCACCGAATTTTGTATTGTTTACCACAAAGTGTAATTTTACTTCACGAGAGATTAAATTCTAACCGGATGAAATTTTACCGGACGTGAAATTCTAACCGGGTGAATTTTACCGGACGTGAAATTCTAACCGGATGAATTTTACCGGACGTGAAACGACCAATTTTATACGCTTGAATTTCCTTTGAAAAGAATAAACGAACGTTATAAACATTTATTAACAATAAAAAAACGCATAAGTGTCTGTTTAAAACTAATTAAACCAAGTTCTTTTTATTCATCCTCACTATCTTCTCCATGCAAGACAACCACCTTCACCACTGACTTCTTCTGTGACAAACATGCAGATTCATCTTCAAAGACACGTTACCCCGACAAAGCACACGTCGTAGGCATTTCCTTAACACAGAGTGCCTCTTCAGCAAGTTCCATCAGATTATTTTTTCTCACTTCCCGCTTCACTTATGAAAACCGGTAACAACGCGATGATTTCTTCGATAGACCATTGTTCAAAAGAACGAGTGGGAATCTTCACCAAAGAAAAACGCAATTTACTTATTCTTTACTTCAACCCAACTTTTTAAAGTACGCCGAACGGACAAAAGTTTCTTCACAGTTCCTTCACTGAACTGTTTCTTGGTAAGATAAACCAAATCTTCCTCATTTGTATCACCAAATATAGAATGTTCATCATTTTCTGTCTAAACTGTCGACAGTAATAAAATCCAACAGGTCATCGTAAAAAATGATTTAACACCGACAAATGTAGAGATTTATCTATTCTTAATTAACTGTATTCAAAGATAACTGATCAGCTGAGCCTTTCATACGCAATAATTAATCAATGTCTTAAGCGTCGTAGCTGTGATTTATCTAGAGCAAATATTAAACGGTGGTATTTCATGTGCAAGAATAATCAAAAGTACCAGCAAAATCGGTGAAATCGCATCATCAACTCATTTTATCTGTTTAACTAAATCACAACTCATTCGAGTGATTCAGTTTCACAGATAAATATCGTTATAGTGATATATTACCTCTTCTCTGCACAGTATATATACTGTGTACTCGCAGTGTACTCGCCGATGGTTAACCCTATAGGGAACTGTTTTCAACTGTGTAAAACGGACACTCGCTAAGAGATAGTGATTTCTGGTGAATGTCCTCGATCGTGAAACGATAATAAAACAGAACCACAATGAATACAATGAAGAAAGTGGTCTGATGCATTACAGTTTTAACAGTCGAACTATTCAGAAAAGGATAGGAAACCAGGAGTTGTTGAATCAAGCGGTGATAAGAAATATGAGCAAAGCTATCGGAATGAAATGTGGCGGAACACTCTAATGACTTCGAAATGCTTGAAAATATAATTAAAGCGCTAAATCTAGAAAATAACCAGTTCTAAATGTTTCTCGTAATGCCGGAAGGTGAAGGACAACAATTGATATGAGCAAGAAGACACTTCAACAGGTGACAAAAAGGCTTGAGAAACTGTGTAATCTGGATCTGTATGAAAGGAACCTGATGAAGAGTATTACCAAGGGAGCCATGCGCATTCCTGCTTACCGGGATGAAAGTAGTGAAATACAGTACACCAAGGAGGATATGCGAGAAGTGAATAGTAAAATTCGAGGTTATGGGGATAGCCATTCAGTGGAAGACTTCGCATGCCAATAGAAGAAGGAGGGATAGGTCTAAAAATCATCTATAGACGTAATATACTATCTTACCATGGTCAGAGCAGCATGTTATATAGGTTGGCCATAAACTCCTTGACATTTTTATCGTTTATATCTGGGCTCTATATCGAGCTACAGAAAATTCAATAGTGGCAAAAGAACCGCGAAAACATCGAGTTTAAGTCCATCTGATGAAAATTTGTTAAACTGATGAACAATTTATGAATTTTGACTAACAATAACATTGATGATTTCAACTACTTTCACGTGGAATTGCAGTACATGACTGTTCTTCAAAATTGTCTACACTACAACTTGATGCCAATTTATGATAATTATCTATGTGCAGATGGGCATGAGTCTCTCGCATTGCATTCTGGAGATGTGTAAATTGATAATTTTACATTTAGTAAAATTTGAATAATGATAATGGAAAATTCATGAACGACGATTTCGATGTTCTGATGGCTCTTTTGCCACCATAGAATTTTCGGTAGCCCAACATGTAGCCGAGTTATAAACGGTCGAAAACCAGTTTCTCTGAGGAATAGAAAGAGGCAGAGAAGAAAAGTCGTTGCTGATAAGGACTGAGAATGAATTCTTCTTGTTAGACAAGATAACAGAAGATATAAATCTAGATTGCAGAGATTGCACACCGTTATCTGGTACATGGAAAACAAGGAAACTTAGAGTTTGTATAGACAAAATATTGACCAGAAATTGGTAGACCTAGCGATTGCTTTGCAAGAACAAGTGTTCCTGTTGATTCTGCTTGCGGGAAGTACGTGGACCATATTCTTGGTGGATGTCCAGTGCTGCTGCGTGGCATAGAATACTTAAAGAGACATTAATGATTTCTAATGCCCATATTGAATGCCAAATAGACCAAATTGATCGGGAACCCTGCATATTTATAAAACAAACTATGCTTCGTGGCAGTAAAAAGCAGTGAAGGAAAAGTCTCTCTCTGTCTGTATTACTGCATCTCTATCAGTTGATGCATTGCATTATTTTTTTATGTCTGCCCATCATCCATGGTATGGCTGGTACAAGTGGTATAGATGTTACTGAGCCTCGTTTTTTCATCCATCGCCCGACTAATTTTAAGTGTCTTAGTCGAGAAACGGCACAGACAAGATTTATGGACATACTGTAGTTACAAGGCATTATTACATAGTACATTTGGGTAACAGACGAGAAATTGAATATGACGGATGAAAAAAGCTTTTGGTATATGGGGAATGTGAATTTGAATCTGCCCGCGTCTTCTTTGATGTGCATTGGAACTTAGGTTAACGTCTAAGCGAAAGTTTTTCTAATTTGATAATATATTCTCTATTTTAAATTAGCGAATATATTGCAGTGCACAAAACTTATAATCGAATTGACTTCTCTTCTCAAGGAATATTTGATATCCCATTGTACGATGTTACTTTAAGTAGTCCTTATCTACTCAAACTGCCATACATATCAGCGAAGTGGAACTGTCTCTCCGATCTACTGTATTCACAGAAAAATTGAATTTTAACAATCAAATTGTATTGTAATGCTCTGTACTGGGCGGGATAATGCTGATATGTCGATTAATACATAAAAAATTTAAGGAGACTTTATTTAATTATAAGTAGGATTAAATTTTAGTGAAAGTAATTTATTACTCTTATTTCATAGAAATATAAATTTATCCAGAGGCACAAAGATGGTTTCTCAAATGTTGACAACTGTGGTGCGGACGTAAAAATTATTACAATTGGGTCAATTAAAATACAGTTTTCAAAATCCACTAGTTTTACAATTCTACGGATACATTGTATACACAAATTCGTTTTATCCTCGGATCTGATTATTTTCCTACAGTTCCCCCCAGACAACGAATTGTTACTATTTCCTTTGACAAAAAATGACAAGCTTATTCGACTTTCTACATTTTCTAAAGTAGATTCGTCTCAAAAGAGAACCTGTCTCTACTGGTTATGGGTCCACCTGGCATGCTGCTGAGCCCAAACCATACGACCTTTCCAATGTGGGCACACAGCAGGCCTGTAAAGATGAATGCGGCTTGACAAAAGATGTCGTGCAGATATTGCTGTTGTCAGAAGGGCTCCCCGCCAGAGGAGCGAAGACCCCTCAGATACGAATCTACCGATCTGAAATTCCCTGAGACCCATTATCTAACAACTGTGGCATAAGTTGAAGGAATGCGAAACCCTTCAATATTACCCAGATCAGGCTATGTGATTGACATGCAAGATAGGTGGACACCAGCCCTCACCCAAGCGATACCCAACTTACTACGCAGCATTTTGTGTCTTCGAAGTGTGGTCGCAATTTAACCAAAAGGCTCAACTTTCACAGAGCACCACACGTTTGCCCATACCTAACCAATATGTCCCATAGCCTCGTGTATTCGCACTACCACTCAAGGTAGCCCAAGCCAGTTTTCATATTCAATGGCAATACAGTATGACAGACTATTACGATAACAGTGCAAATGACGGTAAAAGAGTACCTGAAAACATTGATGATTGTATAAGGCTGTCGTGTAGATCATATCGTGAAGGAAGGTACACGAGACCGTCTGTTTATTGAGAGTTCCTTTTGCTACAGTGGATGCCGGCAGATTGCGGGCTAAAGGAAAATGATGAAGCAGACGAGGCGTCGAAGAAGGGCTAAAATGTACCATCAAAATGTGACTATCGATGTGGGCTCTGCAGTGTCACCAGTTAGCAGAGAGGTTATGAAGGGGAAGATGGAGGAAGCTAGAGAGTCATGGCATCGCAAAGGGACTAGTGGTAAATTCAGGCAGATTGGTGTCCTAACAAAAAGGAAACAGTCCTGGTGCACCAATTAAGAGTTGGGAAGACACCGATTGTGAGATCGTACCTGCACAGTATCGGGAAGGAGGCAAGGCCTATGGCTGTCAAGAATGTGGTCCAGCGATTGAAGACTTTCGTCATATCTTGCCTGTACTCTATACCACAAAGGTTTATCTTTGAGTTGGATTTTAGGCCTGAAAGTTTCAAAACGTAAATGAGGTCATAAGGTTTCTCTGAGGCAAATTAATCGTTTGACGTGAGCAGCTTGAGGACTTTAACCCCGGTCTCAAGAAAATGAAGTGGAAAAGAAAATAAGAACAACTGTTACAATATGCCTTTATTCGACCGGTTATGAAGTGGAAAAGAAAATAAGAACAACTGTTAGAATATGCCTTTATTCGACCGGTTTGGGGGGCGACCCTTGTTCAACCGAATATTCGCGAGACTAACACAAGGTGTGTAAGTAGGTAGAGTTCTAAAACAAATTAATGTCAGTTGGTGTGTACAGTCAAATCGATTTGAGATTGATGTGCAGTAAAAGCATTAAAATATATTGCAGCAAACCGAAGATCCCGCCAATTGAAGTTGTCTATTTAAAATAGGGTTGGCTGCTTTGGTGTGTAATGCCTCTTTTATTTGGAGTAAAAATGGTGAAAAGGAAGTGTCCACAATCTTGAAATTAGCGGTGTCCATAGTGCAACTGCAGTTACGCCTATGAAGAGCTATGGGTGAATTAGGAGGTGAGTGCTCCTGGATGCGCTTAGAAAGATGTCTGATGGTTTTACTACTATAGGTAGACTTCGGATCAACCGAACAAATTGGCAAAGCCTCTATCATTCTCGAAAAACAACTAAATAAAATCATTAAATCCAAAAATAGAAACATTACTATCGCTTTCCATTCATGTAAAGTTCGCAATTATTTTTCTTTGAAGGGTCGTACTCCTCCTGATGCCTTGAAATCGTGTCTGGTCTATCAGGTTAATTGATCGGTTGATCCGAAGTCTACCTATATTGGTAAAGCTATCAGACATCTTCTTAAACGCATCCAGGAGCACTCACCTCCTAATTCACCCATAGCTCTTCATAGGCGTGACTGCTGTTGCACGATGGACACCGCCGCTAATTTCAAGATTGTGGACAGTTCCTTTTCACCATTTTTAATCCAAATAAAAGAGGCATGACACATCAAAGCAGCCAATCCTATTTTAAATAGACAACTTCAATTGGCGGGATCTTCGTTTTGCTGCAATATATTTTAATGCTTTTACTATATCAATCTTCCAATGATTTTATACTGTACACACCAACAGACATTGATTTGTTTTAGAACTCTACCTACTTTGCGAATATTCGGTTGAAGAAGGGTCGCCCCCGAAACCGGTCGAATAAAGACATATTGTATCAGTTGTTCTCATTTTGTTTACTGATTTGAAGCGTTCCACTTACACAAGATGAAGAGGGACCTTTTGTAAATATTGTCACGTTGACATTTTTTTGGTTTCCTGCTTCGAGCGGCTACTGCCTAATATCTTTGATGAACTGGACGATCGATTTCCAGCGAGAGGTCTTGCAGAGGTCATTTGCGTTCAGGATGTTATGCTTCTTCTTGAGACGTTTAATCTTTGGGTGAGGGCATCTGTTAAGGACGTGGATGACAGT
>JAUYWV010076005.1:0-15611 GCA_032274565.1 Nematoplana nigrocapitula | reverse complement strand
TTTATTTATGACTAGGGCACTAGGCAGATATTAAGCCCATTAGCTCCAATTGGGTTGACCCCGAGTTGATCCGAAGAAAGTATTTCTCAACATATAGTACTTCTCCTCTCTGCTTTTTCCTACTGAATCATCAGAAAAATTTATTTACGTGAAAATGTGTTTGGTTCTTGATATTTTATTGCCCTATGTATTCCCGCGAAGCTGGGTACCTCCGCTAGTGAAAAAGCATATTTTCAAGCATTTCAAAATTTTACGACTAGATGAAATTGTTGATACCTACAGTCTACAGATCCACCGAAATCGCATATAAGGTGATAAAATAAGGTATTACACCACGCGTTAAAATAATTATATAAAACTATAGGGAACATAGTCGACAACCCGAAAACGTGGGTGTGTTTTATAATGCGAATGACTAAGAGTAACCAACCATAGGCAGTGTACAGTGTCACTCTCCCCAAACTGAGTGAGTAAAAAACTGGGAGCTAAGGTGTAGGTTACTTGTTGTTGTGTTATTAATTTTAACTGTCGTGCATGCAATATGGCAAGAGGTGTGCCCATTTCTCCCACGCCATATACTGTACACGATGAACCATATTGTTGTCGTGGAGTTATAACCGCTTTTAGCCTCTCCTTTTGGCTGTATATCGCCTCACATTTTATCACCGCACAAACTGCTTTGCACAACAATGTGGGCTATTATTACCAGGACAACAAGCAGCGCAGCGGCTGGACGAGGAGTGAATTTTCATAAGTTGAATTCTGCTTCCTTCTCCATCATCGCATCATTCTCTTAGAAACACTACGATCAATATACGAGCAGTTTCTCCCGCCTACATCCATCACAACGCAGCCAAACATCCCCAAGCGCTGTAGCGATGCTCATCCCAGCCGTTGCTTTGTGAGAACAGCGCTGGAATTGCCAACTTTCATTTCACTCATTTTGCCATGTCGAGGGAGTGCTAAACTTTCGATTAGTTTTGCTCTTTTGGAAAAGCACAGGCGCCAGGCGGCGTGTAACAGAAATTGCCACGTGACTTTCTGAACACCTGCATTGAGAGCTGTGTCGATAATTCCCATGTCACTTATCTGACAGCCTACATACTGTATATCCTGTGGTCTTCTTTTTGAGGAAAATAATCACCTTCAACGATGTATTCCCGTAGTGATAGAATAAGTGAGCGCAAAATGGGAAATATGATCGCTCAGCGAAGACGTAAGTAGACAGTTCAGCTATTAAATTCATAATATAACAATACTTCTGACCATATCTACTATATGCTTCTTGTCCGTAACTAGAGGACAGGTAAATATCTAACAAATCATCGGATCAACTTTATTTGATCGAGAAGAGTTCGCTAGTGAGGTTTGTAAAGGGTGGAGCATGATCCAAGGTTGGATGGATGGATGAAACACTGAGAAACTGTATAGGGAAAGCCCCACCAGTCAAGGTTTAAAATAGGTCCAATTAAGGGATGGAGACGCTTCCTTCTGTCTCTTGTAGGCCGATAAGTTGCCTCATATCGGGGCGAGAGGGTCATTCCGATAGACTGCCGATTTAGTGGACTAATTTCGAGCCGCTTGCACAGAGGTCTTGCGCCGATGGGTCAGACCCCCACTATCTTGCGTCCTCAGTGTTTAACATCAGATCTCACAGCACAAGTTGGGCAGTTTGTGTCCACCTCCTCGATACCTCAGAGCGAATTGAAATATAGGTCCTGCTGCTCTCCATTTTCCTACACGTACCTGGTGGTAGGGGCATCGTCCTTCGTAGGAGAGGTCCACCAGAGCTCCTTTTGCCGATGGCTTTCCATTTTCGCTCACATCCCAAAGCCAGATGATCGTGCCCAAACTGTTTCCGGCTCTCTTTCTCAATTCCGAATAGCGTGCGCTCTCTCTTGACTTTGTATGCACTCCTCCCGACCCATCTACTTGATGATGGTCTTAGCCGTTGTAAAGATCGATATTCGCCCTGCTCCAGGCCAGTGTCCTTCTCCTGCTTTGACGCCGAAATTACAGTGGATGTGTGGAAAAGTCACTTTGCTTGGTTGAAGAAACGATTGAGTGGAACAGGAGGTGGTGAAAGAGCCAGAAGAACACCTAGGTAGATACTATACTCTGTAATTAGGTGATTGATCCAGCTGGAGAGTGAAGGGAGTGGAAGGCACAAGCACGTTTGGGCAATATGGGAGAGAATTACTCCAAGGGGTGAATATCATTTGCGCTGTATATGTCATTTGCGATAATAACATAGCTTTAGTAAAACCGTCCGATGGCACTATATTCTATCGATTTGATCATGAAAAAAATCACTGCTCCCCCAATTCATCATACTGTATACTCTGTATATAAGCATGCGAATATTGTAAAGTTATTATTAGAAATAAGGAGGTGTATAGACAAAAGATTCATGTTTCCGAGAGTTTATACTCTGAAGAACAGATACGTGAAGATGAGATGTACAAACGAAAGTTGCAAGGCTACCATGGTCACCAATGACGGAGAAGTGCTGGAATGGAAATACGATCATGATCATCCAGCAAAATCTGAACATGCGGAAACAGCGACATTCATCATAAGGTGTAAGAGAAGGGCGGAAGAAGATCTAACCAACCGGACCTAGAAAATACTGAAAACAGAATTGGAAACACATTCCAGTCGACGATATGGTGGTTCACTGGGTAGTAAGCAACGATCGGCAATCCATCTATAGTAAACCACGGGAAGCTCTACTTACCATCATTGCCCGAGGAACATTTTCCAGGTGTCTGAAGTGCTTTGTCGATTCCCGACATTAACAAACTTGAAGAACAATTTCATGAATCGTGGAATACTGTATGAATGCATAGCCGACAACCTCAAAAGAAAGAGGACAGGCAGCCTGACGGAAACTTCGGGATTATGTGGACAGTGATGCCATCGAACGTTTTATTTTGTCAATTTCATCAGTACTGTTATAACTGTTTTTATCCAATAATTGTTTCTTTGAATCAAAAAAATCTTGTCGAAATTAACAATTTTCACCATCGTCGCAACTGAGCCAATATGGCTATCGGAAAACAGATCGGAAAGAGAAGAGTGGAATGGGAGATATGAGCAACGAACAAGCCACACCGCAGGGAGTTTCATTAGTTTCCTGTCTTTGGTGTGTTAAAGTCTCCTTCACAAATATAAATATACTACTTGACTGACTGTTATAGCTGATAGTTTGTGTTTAGATCATCTGGCTTACTTACACCTCTTCTTCTTCATCATCTTCGCGTCTTTAGGATCGTTGGTCGTCCCGCTGGGTGTCGGGTCAGCCGACCGAATCGTCCAATTCTGCATACATATATTTTTTTACTCCTTTACTCCCACAGCCTTCATCATGGCCTCCTCTATGTTATATTTCTGTTTATCTTAATTTTGGTCTTTTTCTTTTTCTCGTTCCTTCAATTTTATTCGTTAAATTGTCTTTCTCACTTCATTATCTATTTATCTATTCGGTATACATGTCCAAATCATCGCAGTCGCCATTCCCTCATCTTTTGTCTTTTACTTTCAAATATCCACCTCAGTATTCCCACCTCGACCTGGTCCAATGCCAGCTATTCAATCTTCCATATAGTGTCCAACATTTACTTCCATACGAGTACAATAGGATTGGTCTTATTAGTCAAGTATATTTTTCACACGCAGTCTTTCTAACAATTTCTTGTCTCCCATCAAAAATATTTCCCGCCATTTATTCCCTGCTGCTTTTATCCTGACTCTTACATCACCCTCACATCCTCCTTCCTGCTGTATAATAGCCCCAACATAACGAAACTCATGCAGTGGCCTTCTTGTTTAGAGGAAATTATGCTGAGGTGATTTCAGGTATGGGTGCTATCTACAAGGTCACTACAAATAATTATTGTACGTGACTTCTTTTTATTGAAAGATATTCTTTCATAGACAGCAATCAAATAACATCAACTGTGCCTATATTTCCTAATCAATTGCTTATCCTGGTCATGTCTATGCCTCTATTTATAGCCAATTATTTTTCATTTTGCAGGTTAATTAGCAGGCTGCTTATACACGATGTTATTTTTGTTTAAATGGACTGCTCGATCCCTATTAAACAACTCGTCACAACGAGTATCGATCATATCTAGACACACAACATATAAGTTTTACAATTTTCCAGATTTCTATAACTGCCTCTGCTCTTGTTTTTTCTAAATAAATGCCTCATACACACTCTCTCTCTCGCTCAACTATTTTAAAACCATTACAATTTACTGAGCAAAGACTAATTGGCTGAACCAAGTATGTAGGAGAAGATTTTTAATTATACAGTAGATGACGGAAGACTTCAGTGGGTATAGTTATTACTCTAAAAACTAGCAGAAAAGCTTTAGCTCATCAGATCATAGAAATCTTAAAAATAATCTCAAAGTCAAAAAGTGTAGTATGTGACTAGTTAGATCAATCATTTTATTTTAAACTGCAAAAAGGGAGATATTTTCAGTATTGAAATGAGTTGCATTCGTAAACTAGAATGTGTGCGTTTTTATGCAAAAAATTACAGTTCCATATCATCGGTTGCTAAAAAGTTGCAAATTTTCAGGTGGTTTCAAATAAACTTTTTTATATACAGTACAGTTAAACCCGTTTATATTTGAGGTACTAACGATATATGATGATTTGCCCCGATTAAGCGGGCAAAAACAGATATATTAAATTTTGAACATATTAAATACGAAAAATACATACAAATGCATACAACAGTCAATCGTGGTCTGTTTCTTGCATTTCATAGAATGACTGTAAACACAGTCTTCCAACTTGTTTAACTGGTTGAGAAATTCGGTATAGGAATTCCTTGTTCCATACTGGCTTTAGCAGAAGAATGAGCAATGACTGGGGCAGATGACGGTAATGTGGAGCCTTCACCATAAGATTCAGGAAACTGGAGTTTGACGGTTTCAATGATATCTGCCATCTCATCCTCTTTAGGACCACACACAGGAATATCAATCATGGTCTATTTAAGCAAATTCATCCAGATTTTCCACAGCGGATAAAGCATCAGGAACGTATGCATAAGCTTCTACACTCAGATGAAGTCTTCAGATTGATTCGGCATGCAAAATCCACCTTTACGAAAGCAATTTGGGATGATAGTTTTCCCAAGTGCGGTCCAACTTTTCTGTAAAAGTATAGCAGTCGTCCAACACATTTTATTGACAAATAAGTTGATGGAAGATTCTTCACCGTGATTCCTTGAAAACAACGAGAGAGACATCTTAGCGTCGCAGAGGACTGCAAAACGATCTACTGTACAGTATATCCTTCTTGGAACGAGACAGGCTTTAATGAGAATAAAAAGGAGACCCATCATAGATGGCTCTGCAAAAAGTCTCGTCTAGGCTATGTACATTGTAAGTGTTTGAAGATGTACAGTATGTTGGAAAATGTATTCTCCAAGTACTCACTAGGATCGACTGTGTCTGCACTCGCTTTTTCACCATGTGTGCATACTTGTAAACAATTTGATAGCGAGTTTTCCATCAACAAAGTCAGTCATTTATTGCTTTAAAAACTTGGTCAAGGCGTTTTGCGGTGTCTTCATGCTTCTTAGATAGCATATATAGGTATATTAACTGGTTGACAATTAGACGTCACTGTTTGAACTGCATAGACAATTTTTTTCTTTATAAACCGCGAAACAAATTATAAACATCGCTTCCTTTGATTCAGAGGATGGGAATTTCTAGGAAACTTTATCCTTTTATTATTTAAAGTTACGTGATTAGCTATAACTGCTCATAATTGTCGGTCACTTCGGATCTACAATATTCTTTTTGATGCTTTAGTGTTACAGATTTTGTGTTCTGATAATGGGTCTGATAATTCTATTATCACATTTATTATTTTGATGTAGTAAGTCGATTTGGAGAAAACAGAGAACTTTAACACTCATCCGACTGTTCGCAGTTCCTTGAAAATAGATTGATTTTCTGTAGATACACCGATAATACCTCCTAATGAAAACCGAAGTATTTCCGTAGTGGAGAGAAAGAGGATTTGTGCAAGTGTTTATAACTCAGTATTACAAATAAGGCCGACCCAAGTTTTCTGTGAAATAGTTTAAAAATGTCAACAACACTTGATAAGTAAATTTAGCTTAGTTTATTTACATAGCATGTAGAGAATATAGGTATACAGAATTTCACAGGACCAAGACTATATGACATTTACAAATAAGTTGCACATAACAGTCATATATACAGGGTGATTCATAATTATTAACACAAACTAAATCCTTAGTATTAAGTTATTTACACAACATTTATCATCCAAACTTAGTGTGCAGATAGTGAACACTTGTACTAGTTTTCTAACTAAAAATCATTAAAAAAACATGCTCTAGTTAATCAATAATATTGATTCAAATCTAAATTCCGAAATTTCCATTAGACAATTTGAATTCAAAGCTTATTTTATTGCCCTTTACATCATTGCATCAATAACAATGTTGCATAAAAAGTGTATTTATTCATTCAGCACTTTCAACAAAGAATAATTTATGCAGTGCAATCATAGCGAAGTCAAAGAACATTGCATGGTGAAGTTACGAATGCCTACAACGCCTTCTGGGGTCGAGTTGATCCGATTGTATTAATGGGGAAAGGTCGTCAGTTAATAAACCGGTAAAATTGTGTCCTGTAACATTTTCGAGCTTTATTGTTGTATTTTATCATTACATTGTTGAAAGTGCTGAATGAATAGCCACATTGTTATTGATGCAGTGCTGTAAACGGCAATAAAATAAGCTTTGAATTCAAATTGACTAATGAAAATTTCGAAATTTAGATTTAAATCAATATTATTGATTGACTAGTGCAAATGTTTTAACGAATTTTAGTTAGAAAACTAGTACAAGTGTTTACTATATGCATACTAAGTTTGCATGATAAATGTTGTGTAATAGCTTAATACTAAGGATTTAGTTAGTGTTAATAATTATGAATCACCCGGTATATGATAATCGTTACAGAGTCGTGTCACAATTTCTTCATGTTTTTCGCCATGCCAAATCTCTTTGTGCGCGACCAGGTGACTTGATGTCAGTGCGCAATCGCTGCCATTGTAGCGGAGTGGAAACCTGCTTGGTTGATCAATCTTGTTCATATGTGCATTAAAAAAATTGATTTGACTCAACACTTTCGAATGGAACCTCCATCCCGGATTCCTTGTAATTAAATAATACATCTCTTAGATGCCACCATTGAAATTGTTGGACTTCGCCGGTAGTTGTCGGTTTGAACATACCTTCGGGTGTTTTCGATGAAAATTTGGTATATATAACCAATATGTGAAGGTACAGTGCAATCCGCGTCCTTGACATTTAACTAGTCGACGTGGATCTTCACCAGACAAATCCATACTATATAGTTTCTTCATGTACTTCACGAACGGCAGCAGTCCAGGCGGTCTTATCTTCCGCTTCCAATTTACCTCCGGGTATATTCCAAGAGCCTTTGTAAGATTGGAGCAGGAGAATTCGATCTTCTTTTGGATCCCAAAATATGACACCTGCTCGTAGCATGGAGTTTCTCCTTTGCCTCCACTTTTTCATTTTACCCCAGAATACTTCCAGTTTTACCCGCTTGAGATCATTACAGTTCTCCCTGATGTGGAGAAAGAATCTTGTTTAGGAGACAAAGCATTTGATTACAGGCGTAGAGCCCCCGATGCTCTCCAAATAATCCCAGTAAAGTTTTTCAGCTGTGGTGAAAAAGTGATAGGAATCATTTTCCGCATTGCAGTTTTGCACCATTTTGCGACATATTCTCTAATTTGTTCCTGCGGAACTCTTCCACTATAGTCCTTCATCATTGTGAGAACTGTGAAATGTGGTATATGTTTTGCAAACACTATTCTTATGGTCTATCTATCTGTAGGTGATGCCATATGATAACGGTCTCACTCAGAGTATCAGTTTGAAGTTGATAAAGCGATGTAATCAACCACATAACAGGCAAAGGTAGTGATTCACATTATGTAAATGTATTTCGATATTCTACTGCGAACCATTTATTGGATAATTCAAGAATTTTGGTTAATTGTAATTCGTCAACATCACTGCGTTATGATTTGTGTCTTATTTCTTCTACTCAATGAACAAATTCAATGACATTCACTATACACCGTTTTCACGTTTTGTCCTATTTCTCTGCATTTTGTATGTTGTCTTTCTGCATAGTTTCCTTCACGAATATTATTATATTTGGCTTTCAAATGTTAACTAGAATTAGCGTCTAGGAGCATTTCTTTTAAAACTATGTGCAACTGAATACGGAGAATGATTTTAGCTATGTTTTCTGAATATCAGCACTTTGTATACATTGATTGTACTGTTGTTTCATTTATTTGCCTTTTGATATTTATCAATTTAATCACGTATTACCGGCAATTGAAACGTCAATAATTCATAGAAAAAAATGCAAATTTTGACTTTCAAAATTGGAAAATCAATGATTAGTTTAAAATTGACATTCGATATTTCAAGGCACAAGCATCCAGTGTGCTAATCACAATCGCTCTAAATTAATTTCTACACCTGCCAAACAACATTCTATTAATATTCCCAGTTTTAATTCACTTTCCACTTCGTAATCTTTGCCACTTCGTCGACGCTTTGCAGATTGGAAAATGTGACTGGTCCATTGTTCTCGAAGATTTGTGGCATCCTTCTGGTACAGGGCGACGGTGGGTTTGAGGATAGGGAGCTCTTCGGCATTTTTTCTTTGACTTGTTCCAGAAGGGAATGCTGTAATTTCATCACGACGCGTGATCTACTCAGAAAGAGACATGATTTCTAAAAATTATTTAATTAATGTTGACTGTCAATAAAAGAGAATTTATAATAGGCGAGCAAGTTTTACATTTAAATTTAAAGACATGTTAGAAAAGTCGTTGGAGACATAATCATAAGATGCAAAAGACACCGGTAAACCCGTGCACCATTAAACGTACTGTATTGGAATTTTAGTAATATTTTGTATGTGTAGGATTACAACAAATATTTAAATTTGAAATTTAAATTCCAGAGTATGCAATTTCCATTGAGATTTCAGGCGCTTCTACACTTTATAACAACATAATTGCGTTTTATTTTGATTATTTGATGCTTTGATGGAAAAAGCAGTGGCGCAACCAGAAAATTATCGAGGGTGGATCCAGGCAAAGAAAGGCGCAATTACCCTATATAGCTGAGGACGCAGGGCAGGTGCGGGGGCACGTGACCCCCTAATAAAAATTTGCGCCTTTAAAAAGTATACTTTCTTTGTGTCTTCTTCTTATATATATGGACCGTTTTCATTTCTTCCTAATTATGACCTTCTTCTTTTTCCTTTTCGCGCCACCTACGCCTACTTCTTATTTATGCCCTTTTCCCGTTTGTTCTTTTTTGAGACCTCATTGTCTTTTTACTATTTATGCCCCTTCTCCCTTGCTCATATTTTGCTCATACAAGAAGAAAATGTTGACTTTTATACTCATTTATGACCTATCAAAGTCTCCTTCTTTACACGAGCATCTGATAACATCTTTACAGAATCAAAATATCGATATCAGGGTCGCTATATGAATTAAGCCAATGAGGTCACGTAAGCACTTAGTTAGTGATCTTCGAGCACACGGTTGCAAAAACTGGTTTGCTAATCCAAAGCAAATGACTGAGTCAATTAATGCTCCTCCACCTATAGTTTTCCTAGTCGGGGCCGTCGTCAAATTTGTGTCGACAACATGGCCATAGAAGCACCAGAGGCGTACTACAAACAAACTTTGACCATATGCCATAGTCAGTGAAATAAAAAGTCGTTTCGAAAAGGTACAACTTGCTACAGCTAGAGCTTTTTCCCTACTTCCCGCCTTGACGAGAGGTACATATAAGTGAAAGAGTTTTTACATTCATCGACACAACGACGATATCTCCTTATCCTGATATAGACATTGAAAATACATAAACAGCAGTAACAGAATAAGAATGAAAGTAGAAATGTATAAGATCAAGACACGGGGATTGCTAAGATATTTGTAGCTAGTATTAAAGTATTTTTCCTTTTAATATTTTACAAATGAATAATTCCAATGGTGTAGGGGGGCAACCTGAGGGGGGGGGGCGGTCGAAGGGACTACTCCCCCCAGAGATAATGGCGCCCTTGTACTATACTGGGCGCCCGTACAACTTTATTATCAAAATAGGCGCCCTGATCGAATGAAATTACCTCGTTTTATCTAGTACAATTTTATTATTGAAATAGACGCCAAAATCTGTGAGGGGGTTGGGTCTAGACCCCCGGCCCCCCCCCCCCCGTTTGCGCCACTGACATTTATCAGCCTCACTGGTCGGATCGATTACTTCTTCATTGATGCGAATGTACAGCAGCAAAGACCGTTTCAGTAATCCCAAATGATTCGACCAATTGTTTCCGAACCGTCCGATTCAGGCTATATAGCTGATTAACAAACAATTGATATGCTAATCTCTACTACAGACATATAGTATATTCTCCTAAGCAATTTTGAAACATCCATCATCATTGCACTCACTTACGTCGTATGCTATCCGTTTAGTTTAGTTTCAATTGCTTATTGCGGTTTGTATATGACCAGTATCCACTTACGTACAAAGCGCAAACGTTAGGCTTCAACAATTAGCTAATGTGTAAATATTCAACTACGCGATATACCAGTAAATAAGATCTATGTATGTACGGAGCCGTACTGGTGCAGTATACTGAGTGCTATCATGATAAATGTCTTTCGAACACTGACAGATGATCATCACCGCTATCTAGCTACAGCCCCCACATTTGTTAGAAACGTTTCTCACTTCTCTAATGACTGCAAGGGTGGTAAACAATACGTTTAATTTTCATCTGATGCATTCAACAGAAGTGATCAATGTCTAATATGGCTTGGCTCCTGCCGGCTTATAGATCTTTCTTCTTTTGATTCCCGCAGTACACTTTGTATTTATTTATTGTTGGAGTGTATATATGTAAGTTTCGTATATGGGATGTGTGATAAAGGTCTCTTGAGAAAGTCTGGCGCACCGCTGTGCCGATAGGCCTTTGCGCATTCTCGCACTGCCTTTTACGCACGCTTGACTGGTGAAAAATTAACTTCAAGTCGGCTAATAGCCTTCTGACTTGTCCAGACTCCGTGATGGCAAACAATAAACTTACTCTCAATGGTACCCCGGCTATTTAATGACACGTAACTCTTCTTCTGGCCTGGAATGCTTCTATCATATTAGTCCTGTCTTCTGGAGAACAACACAAATAGTTGGCAACTGTTGACTTTTACCCCTATTTTATCGGTTTAATGTTACGATATTGTGTTATACTAACTACAAGCAAAATGGAGTTAATTCGGATTTCTGATTGACTGAGATGCTGTTCAAGTGCAATTTATAGACAAACGTATAGTGCAGAGGATACTGTGTGAGAATAATGTGGAGGAGAGCCGGCTTACTGGTTAAAACTGAGAAGATTTTTCTATCACAGAAAGGTAGGTGAATAGATCGAATCTGGTAGAGGCACGATTTTTTGGGATTCACTTACTGTACGTTTTACTGGGCGACACTGATGTCTCCATTAGTAATTGACATCAGTCACTATAAGGGTGTTAGGATGATATTATACAGTATGCCAAGTTCTTGTTATGTTGTCACCACACAGCGGTGCAATTCTGTATCGGTCTCAAATGTCTACTCACTAGGCATTCTTTATAGACACACATAAAACATATGGAAAAGATAGGTAACTGTCCAATAGTACTGCACCACAAAAAGTGGACATTTTAGCGAAAATAAAACTAATATCATCTTAAACTATCATGTCACTTTTTTGTCATAAACTGTCATAAGCTTTTCTGTACATTATTTAAAGGTCATCCAAGTCTATAACCTGATATTCATCCTTTGCAGCAGCCCTCGTCACTAAGTCAAAAAAGTCTTCCTGCATTTTCTCTGGAATATCTTCAACACTATAGAGTAAAGTATTTTGGATCATCTTCATCGTGATATCTTTGGACCTGATCTTGGGAAAGTACTTTCATGATGAACTCCTTCAGATTGATGAGGTGATACCGAATAGAGTACCTCAGTGATTGTCAAGGTCATAATTGTCCAAGACATCGCTCAGGCGAGAAAATGATACAAAATTCATGGTTAACTTTCGCCGATTCCAGATGTCGAGCTTGGCCAGGAGCACATTGATTAAATTAAATGTCCGAAAATTGTATCCAGTTCATTATCTGGTATATGAATGTACATTTTGAAGTCATATTTGGGGAAAAACATTTACCCCACGAAACCGGAAATTTACCCCCAGGGATAAATTTATCACAGGTTAAGAACCACTGCTTTGAATCATAATAGACGGTACAACCAGCATGTTCGATAAGCGATCTTGTGGCCTAGTGGTTGAGTAGTTCAACTGTTGATCACTGGGGTCTACAAGTTTGAATCCCAACCAGTACTGACTAGGGTCAATAACCCTGAAACCAGTCTGCTGGTGGATAACTTATCGAACAAAAAGTCCTTATTGTATATTCTCTGCGTTTGCACTAAATGTCATAAAATATTTATTTCAGCTATAACTGCATTCAGGCACAGCAAGTCTTGTGGGTTTCTATAATTGCCAGACTTTTCCCGTCGAGGTGTAGCTAATCTAGAATTAACTTAGAGGCTTTACATAAACCAGAAACGAGTTAATTCTAATGTTGTTTACCTGGATGAATGTTTGCCATCTTGCAGATAAGCTGTACCCTTTATAGGCTGTGTTGAGATGGCGATGCCGAAAAGAATGAATACAACTGCGACCGACTATAATGGATATATACAAAGACGATTTTCTGTTCATATGTTCCGCGTTCGTGTAGCGTGCATTTGAAAATTAGGCAGAACTCTACATAGTCTAGAGAGAAAATAATGGAAAAGGTTATCGCATCAATTTCTGGGCAAGCACGGCATCAAACCGGTAGCAACGTTCCCGATTAGGTATTTGGCACACATCCTTCCTGACGCTTTATCCAGTGGTATCCAGGTGGAGAAGTGGCTGACTGCACTCTGGCAGCAGTTCAGCGCTGCGTTGATATACACTGTACCTCCTGGTTAACGTGTGTTGCCCTACAAACAATCATTCTACTTTGCGTCAGAGTTTTTTGTTTTGAAATATACGGGATGGTCCCAAATATATACTCAATAGGGAAAATTATAGAATCCAAAAATTCAAAATTTGTAAAATTATGGAATGTTTCCTAATTCAAAATAAACAGTAAATTTATGACAATAAGTAAATAGTAATAAAGAACAGATCAACATCTAAGCAAAACAAGAACTACTGGAAATCGTAAAGCAGTGCAAATACCTTGGTAATTGAATTATGAATGCTGGTAAATGCGTCAGTGAAGTAAAAAAAGAATAGCAAAAGCGAAAATCGATTTCTGCAGATCTAAATATTACATTAATGAAAAGACTGCAGACACATACATATTATTGACAGCAAAATTAGAGCATTCGAATACTGGTGCTACGTATAAGAGAATCCTGAAGATCAGTTTGAGTGAAAAGATTTTGAACAAAAATATTGCAAATGATGAGAACTGAAAAAAGTCTTTTGAAAACTTAGATGTGCAGTCCATCGCCATAATATTTATCGAGCTGGCGAGAGATAGAGGAAAGCGAAGAAGAACATGGTGTGACGATGTAAAAGATTGGAGTAGGACAGCCACTATTGGAGAAGCTAAAAAGAAAAACTGGGAAGAGAGAAAGACATGGGGCAAAAAAATCTTTACAATGGCTGGCCATACTATTACTCGTAGAGTGCTCTGGTCATTGGTATATCTAATGTCCAATGTGGGTTACAGTAGGGCTAATAACGACAATTGTGTCAATTAAGATAAAACCACTGAAGACTTTATTGATTGATTGCAAAATGTGAATGGTTTGCTGTAAGAACCACTCACAAGATTCCAAAAGCGATGAAAATCATCTTGTACGGGTGAAATCTTTGGTTTTTTATATTCGACGGATAGATGACCAACTTACATCGCAGCCTCATGACTAGGCTTTCCACTTTCTCATTTCCTTTTTATCACTACTGTTTGTTAACTGATCTAAATAGCAGTTACAACTTTATTATACCAGTTGCAGATGACCACTCTGCAGTGTTATTTATTTGATTGATGAAACTTTCAGTGTCTCTAAGCATTTCTAGAATCTATAGATACAATTCTTTGATTGATGTTTCATGATACAGTACATTTTCCGTTAAACCTTTACGCAACAGTAAGCAAATTAAATTTATACAAAGCATAATAAGTGACACTTTTATATCTTAGGAGAGAAAATATATACAGTATCTCTGGTGCATGTCTCTTACTTCACCTGCTGGGCTTTGTGATTCTACGTACATTTCCAAAGAGATATAAAGTTACAAAGCTAGAAGCTAAAAGTAGTTGACTATAAGAAAGATATATTTCTTCTAGTAAAGTATTACGCATTTTGACAAAAGATTGGGTTCACAATTAATTATACAACAGTACTAGCATAGATGTTTTCAAAATAAAAATAGTACCACTATTTGAAAACGTTTACACCGAAAAAAATAGTTTTTTGTTTGATTATCTTTGATTTGTTGAGAATAACAGTAGCACTTCCAGTCGTGCAATTGAGTACGTAAGAATCTGTCTTACCGTTCGTTTTTTCATTGTTTGCTGCGGCTGGACCATGAGTGCTGTTTCTAAACAATTCGATTTACAATTTGTGCAGGAGATCAGGATTTGCTATATTATTCATTACATATGTAAAACAGGACTCCATCTTCAGTTCATATTAGTTAAACATCATGGCTTATTAATGATTCTAATCGTTCTTCAAAAACGAAACAATAAATAATTATTTCGCAAAAATCAACCTTATTAACTGTATATTGAAAGAAACCAACTAATTCCCCAATAAATAAAAAAATATGATCCAAGTCAAGAACTGAACATGTTTTGAGTTTTCGGGGCTCTGTATATGATTTTGTTTAAATGCAAAGTGTCTTTATCTTTTTACGAAATGTGATTTAGCGACCAAATTTAACATTTACTAATTGCTCGGTGGATTTTTATAAAGATATAGTCAGTTTTTATTTCACTGTTCAATACATTCTCTTCAGAAACAAATCGCGACTTATTATTTCAATGAATTTTATATTAGCCATCTACTGCTGGTTTGAACGACAAGTGAGAGAGAGAGAAAAAGCGGAGAGAGAGAAAGAAAGAGAGAAAGCGGAGAGAGAGAGAAAGTGGAGAGAGAGAGAAAGCGGAGAGAGAGAAAAAAAAAGCGGAGAGAGAGAGAAAGAAAGAGAGAGAGAAAGCGGAGAGAGAGAGAGAGAGAGCAAAAGCGGAGAGAGAGAAAGCGGAGAGAAAGAGAGAGAGAAAGCGGAGAGAGAGAGAGAGAAAGTGGGGAGAGAGTGAGAAAAAGCAGAGAGAGAGAGAGACAGCAGAGAGAGAGAGATACAGCGAACATTGAGACATAGAGCGGCGAGAGAGAGTGAGAAAGCGGGGAGAGAGAGAGCCAG
>JAUYWV010075894.1:915-15616 GCA_032274565.1 Nematoplana nigrocapitula | reverse complement strand
GACGGATCCTCCCCTGGACGATGATGTTCCTGGCCCCGCCAACATCCCCGACGCTGGGGAAGGCGTGGAGTAAAGAAGAAGAGGGTGGAGCTTGGGCGTCATCGGAGCATCATTCACGAGGAGACACTGTTTTCACAAATGCTCAAGACACACTCGTCTCGACGAGGAAACGAACGAGGACTCTCTGGACCTACCCTACTCCGGGTTTTTCTTGGCTGACCCCGGGGTCCCCGCATACTGGGGTCAGCTTTCAGTCAGAGCGGGCGACATCGAAGAGAATCCGGGCCCACCGAGACCCAGTTACCCGTGTGGACGATGCCAGAAGAACGTGACGTGGAAAACATGGTCTATCATCTGTACTTCATGTGAGCTCTGGTTCCACCAGAAATGTACGATTCTCTCCAGGAAAGACTTGAACGAGCACTCTAAACAGACCACCTTTGTCTGTGACCCTTGTAAGATAGTAACTAGACTACCAAATCCAAGGAATCCCACACAATCGACTGCAAGGATTGGACCAAACTCTTCGGGGACACACAACACAACAAATCCAACTCAACACACACACATACACACACACACACACACACACACACACACACAAGACACACCAGTCCAAGCAGACCAATCCACGCTGCACGCAACACAACAACACCCATTCAACACGCACACACAATACACACCACTCCTTCGTCCCACCGAACCCAGCAAAATCGCCGAACTACACCTCGAAACCAGAATCTCGCACCACCCACTCCTGAAAGACGTACCCCCGTTTAACAGAACAGAGGAACTCAAGACGATCGGGAATCTCGCCAACGACAAAACGGAGACTTTACAATACTGCAATTCTATACCGTCAGCGGAATATGGGCGCGATATACAGAACTCTCCCACAGAATAGCCACACTAAGACCACACGTAGTCCTTCTACAGGTGTAATTAATCCCGGTTGATTAATATTTAATTTCACAGGCAGAACAACTAATGATTCTTGACAGTTTATTTGTACAAAGACTTCTTGTCTTACTGGTATTTCATAACATTTAAATTCAAATTTGAACAAGGCTAAATAACTTACATAGGATATATAGACGGATGGTAATTCAAATTATCTATAATCTATTATAATCTATAATCTATTATCAATAATCTATTTACAAAATAGTCAATGATTCAAATTATCGACAACCCCTCACCCAAGTCCACAAGTCTGATCGCACAAGATAACTCCAGCCGGTTGAACATTAGTCAAAACATCACCACCATATCGGCGCGGACAAACTGAATATCACTCTAACACTCAACTGGAAAAAATAGCTGCCTAACAGCTCAATGCTAACAAACCAAAATATATAGAGTGCCAATATTACTATATAGTATATATATGAGTTAGTTAGGAAGCTACTGTGAAGGAAAGGTTCATATCATTTTATTTTACAATATAGCCACAAATATAAATTGGTCTACTGGTCAATTGACTGGCATAGGAGTTCTGGTGTTAATATTAATTAGTATATTTGATATTATTTAATTCATTAGAGGAAGCTATATTGACTATTACGTAAAGTTTCTCTATACTACTGAAATCAACTATGAGTAGTATACAATATATATTTAGCATAAAAGGCAGTTAATATATATGGTAACTATTCTTAGTACTTAGACAAATATACTAAGTAATATAAAAATTAATGGAATTTGATTAATTAATAATCAGGAGCATACTTGTTAGTACGTCCATTGTATCTTCAATATATTATATACTATTAAAGTTTAGTCTATTAATTAATATAAAATTCGTGCTTTAATAATCCATTCTCGGTATTTGGAAAAAGTTATTGTGTCCCAAAAATCCATTCTTTGTATTTAGACAAAGTTACTATATACCGAGATTTGCAATACATAGTGATGAGCTTAAACTATTGATCAAATATTACTATCATATCAACATTGTCTTTATCACGTAATATAGTAGTATACTAGTGACTTTTGATATATAGCAATTTTGTCTAAATGCCAATAATCTACTCTCGACATATAGTAATTTTTACTATATGCCAAGTCCAAGACATTTACTATATAGCAACAAGACATAAGTCATAATTTTAATAAATAAAAAATTACTACTATTCATTAAAAATGACAATGTTTTTTACATAATATATTTTAAGATCATTGAAATAGATTATTTAAATTTAATTAAAATAGACTAATTTTTTTTATTTGGTGTGAATATTATTCTTATTCTTAATCTTATTCTTAGACTTTAGTAATTATTTTTATAATTGTTGAAAATATTATTCTTAGTAAATAGTATTTTTTTATTCGATGATATTCTTGCTAAATAACATTTACCTTAAAACAATATCACTATCAATATATAATATATGACAAAATCATAGAAATGATAATTTGGAAAACAAAATGTAAAATATATCAGCAAGTGTTTGAAGTTGAATAATTAATACAAAATTTCAAATTAAAGAAGTTTTTTAATGTCATAATTGGGTATACAAAAATGAATTAAATCCTAGAGGGTAAAAACTATATTAGGCTTAGACTTAGTACCATAATCTTATCTCATATGCCACACGACCCAAGGTGCATTTCATGTAGCCCAATAGGAATATCTCCAGCATGGAATCTTGGCCATTTTGGTGTACTTTTAGTCTTTTTGGAGTATGGCGTGAAATTTCAGTTTTGGCATAATTCTGGTGTACAGTGTAAAATTTTAGCTATTTTGGCATACGCTATACGGTGTAATTGTAAAATTTCAGCTATTTTGGAGTAATTTTTATCATATGCAATATGATATGGCCATGGGCATGGCGTGAATTTTGAGGAATCTCAGATTTTGGCGTAATATTAACTTTGCTGCATGGCGTACTCAGGACTTGCCTTCAAAATAACTCCGGCGTACAGAATTCTTACTATGCACCTTGGCACAGTGCACACAACACGTCATTTGATATATAGTTAAATTATAAAATTAAAGCGAAATAACCATTCATGAAACCAATATATAAACTTTCTAAGGAAAAATTATGAATATAAATTTATGACGTATCGCTTGTAATATAGGAAAACATACCTTTAATCAAAGAAAATATTGTGTAAAATGTTATGACTTTCTGCGCTAACAATTGAATGTCCCTCTCTTTGGAAAGTAAATTAAACTGCTTTACTTCAAGAATCAGAGAAAGAAGCAGAATTTCTAAGTTTCGTAGAATTATTCATTTCCGTATTTATGTAATATGATATCTAGCTATTTATATAAAAAATACGCTAATGACGTGATAGTTTTAACCCAATATATTTGTATTTTTATTATACTGATGGTTTTATAAGTCGAAAGCTGCTGATGAATGAAAAACGTACATCATTCATTTTCCAGTAGAATGGTTAAGAAAGGATATTCAGTGAGGTATGATTGTAGTATTTATTCAATTGACTTGACTTGACTGATCGAGTTGGCCAATTGTTAGCCTTAGCTTATAGTCACACTTGTATATGTATATAGACTTTCCAAACTGCTGTCTCAAGTTGTCTCTGTATTTGCATGGCAATACTTCACGAGAACTTGATATTACTCCCACTTTGCATCTAGGCATAATTATGTATAGGGATGTTGCTGATGGTATAGTTCCAACAGGAGCGTCCCCAAAGCAAGAGGAACCTTTTTAACCGACCGAAAGTCAGTCACCTATATATTTGACAAAACATGCCCTTAAATAAATCTGCCATTATTGAATAGGTGCTAAAGTTAAAATAAATAGACAAATTTGCAGGTACATTATGACATTTAGAAAAATTTTGCAACATGAATGGAAAGTTTGTTTAAAACACTCTCTGTCCTATGATGAATTAAACAACAGCCCCTTCCAATTAAGTCATTTTTGCCTTTTTCAAGACATCATCTGCCCCTTCCACGACATCCCTGTTCAGAAAAATCTCCCTCCTCATCCTTTCAATTTTCAAAACACATTCAAAATCCAATGTAATGCAAACAAAATTATCAAAGAATGAACGATGTATTACAAAATGATCTTTCCCCTCTTTAATTTGTGATTCTCTTTAGACCGCGTATTAGAGGTCCTTTTATCATTTCAAAGCATTGCAAATTATAAAAAGGAAAACCAAGCAGTTTTTAAAACATTAATAAATATGTGTTGTTGCGTTCAAAGCTGTCTCTACTATGTCATATAGCAATTTGTCACCATGGTGTTCAACGTTGAAAGTATATTAAAGCTACTTCATATTTATGTACACGTCAAAAAATTTTTTACAAATCTTATGTAAATAAAGTTTTGTGCTGTGACACAGTTATTATTGATTTTACATTTTAACTTTGGCATTTATCTACTTTAGTACTTTGACCTACTTCTGTGTGACCTAGTTGCGACACCTAAAATTTAGCGACACTTTTAAACAGAATAACATCGCGGAGCGTCTCAAAACGCGATGACACATATCGCTATAATTGAATGAGTAATTTGACTTCCTTGAATGAATAAATGTGAAACCACAATTAAGTAAAATAAAGGCTGACGTTTCGCCTAACACTGCAACCATAATCACAAAATGTAAAAAATAAAAATACAACTGTTAAATACGAAATCCGATGAAAAGAATGAGTTGTCTTTATAAGATTCCTTGTAAGAACTTATCTATTGGTGAGACTGGCCGTAGCATTCCCTCTTGTTTTAAGGAGCATACTATAAATATGATGTTAGAACTTTCAATAAGTATATAATATTTGTCTTATCAAACTTTGAATTTTAATCATCTGTAAATTTCGAATTTCGTATTTACCTGTTGTATTTTTATTTTTATCTTTTACATTCTATGATTATGATTTCAGTGTTAACCGGAACGTCAGTTCAATAAAACCTTTTGTTTTACTTCATTGTGATTTTCATATTTAAACACATGGCTATAGTTTATATTTTAAACAAATTGACTGTAACGGGAGTGCACTCTACTCAGATTACTCGAACATATCAGATAGACTACTGTAATTCACCAAATACAACGATCAAATGCGACGAAATGTAAACCGCTTTCAATTAAGACGATTTACACGCATGTCAAATTCATTCATACATTATTTCGTAATGACTGCAAAACATTCCGAACTCGTATTGCTTGTCCGTCTGCTGGATCCTGCTATATCTACTGCATTTCACCTCCTTGGTGCTAAACACTTAACATGATATCCTGACACACTTGTGTACATACACTTCTGCTGAGGACAATAATTGACGCCAAAGTTAGGAGTTGCTAACTAGTTGTGTGTTGATACAGTTTTCGGCACAACGGCCACACCTCAAAAAGGTTTTTATGGTAAAGTTTGTGCATTTCAGCAGTTTTGCAACACTAGTGATATGCACTCATCGTGTATATTGGTGTACATGTGCATTCTAGCTGGAGTGTGCGCTGTTTGATTGTTGCTTATCCTTACAATAGAAAAGCGAAGAATAGTCTATTGACTTGTTCCGATCAGATAAGAGTTGATTCCAAAATTCTAAACAATAAAGTA
The DNA here is from genome assembly GCA_032274565.1 of Nematoplana nigrocapitula. NCBI lineage: Eukaryota > Metazoa > Platyhelminthes > Proseriata > Nematoplanidae > Nematoplana > Nematoplana nigrocapitula. Next base: position 10,074 of record JAUYWV010075894.1, on the reverse strand, counting down.
GGCATACTTTGTAGGTAGTCGAATTTGATTTTAGTCTAAGGCCAATATGGAACGTTTAACCCGCTCGGTTTCGCTTATGTAACACTATAGCGGAGGTACCCGGCTTCGCTCGGGGGATACATAGGACAATAAAATATCATGAAACAACCAAACTTTCAAGTAAATGATTTATGCGGATGATTCAGTATATAGGAAAAACCATAGATGAGAATTATGTTGGGAAATAATTTCTTTGGATCAAATCGGGCTCAACCCACCACGGGTACCTCCGTTAGTTACTTTAAATTAGCAAGAAAAAATTTAAATAATTTTAAAACCAGGTACTAGAAACATCCGCAGGAACCTGATGATTCAAAATCTACACTTAGTTTTGCTCTGGGATTAACCGTTCATAGTTGATGCACAGATACAACTCTACTTTATATTGATAGATAGATAGATAGATAAGCATTCACAAATAGTTTTATAAGTGGCGTATACCTATAACAAACAAAAATCACACAGGCAGATAAACATTTAATGAACGATTCGTTACAGAAAAATAACAGAACAAAAGTTAGAAGCGCCAAAGTTGGCATATCCAGTGCATACTATGTGCGGAATTGGTCCGGGGTACCAACACAGTCGCACGTGGGGAGATATTCACGAATTGGTTCAGTGCGCATCTGGATATCACCCAAAATTTTCGCGTCTGAAAATTCGACGATTTTTATTCTCATGCGCCGGAAATTGCTAAAAACAAAATTTTCCTATTGAAATATTTTTTCCTGCACCGGAAAATACTAAAATATTTATTTCTCTGCGCCGGTACGCCGGGCCTCCATTTTTCTTTGCGCCGGATATAAATTTTCCTTTGCGCCGGTGCGCCGGATCAAATTTTTTGCGCCAGAAATTTACGGCGCAAAGGGCCTGAAATCCAGGTGTGCTTCAGGGCTCTTTGGTTGTTAATCCACTCGAGTAGCTAAATGACGTTTGGTTCGTCAAATATACTGTAGGATGACGTGGAACGATCATTCGTGTAAGAAATGTTTGGTATACGACAATAGCCAACAGTGGCATCCTTGCTGTTGAGATATAGGAGTCAACCTCTTCAAGACCTGAAGCAAATCCTCAATCCATGGTTGCCGATGGGATTGTTTCAAACGTTTGGCCAGATTAAAAGAAGGACGACCACGGAAAGTGAGAAGAAAGAAAAGGCACTGTAGACCTCTGAAAACTAACAGGTTTTAGTGTGTTCTATCTAGCGGGCAAAGGGAATGGTTCAGCGCAAGTTAAAGATGGTTTGTTTGTCTATTATGAAGGCATTGTTCTCGAATGTTGCAGAACAAACATTAAAAGGCAATTCCTTATGCAGTATTTCTTATAACATGAAGGTACGAGTATAATATAGAGGCAAAAATGTATTGATTCTAATCTATCTTCTCCAAATAACCACCAAATGTTCAGCAGACGATACCTAAAATTGTTCTTTGCAAAATCTTATCAGGGCCCATGACGTCAATTATAATTGAATTGTATCAAAATTAAATTTGCATCTTTGTATGATATTCATCAACACCAATACTGCCATCTTCTCCGACAAAGGATGACCACGAATTCTTTAATGCCCAGTTTTTGTTCCCATAAAAAATCGAGCATGCTACATAGTATTCTCATCATCATCTTCATTTTAAGACCTCGGCCTATATGTTCTTATCTTTCCATATTGCATCTAGCTGAATTGCCAAAACATATAATTTCGGTGTGGGGTGTTTGGTAGGCAAAAGTTGCAGAAGGGCTAATATTTATTTTTTGTTATTTTTTGCAAAATGGCAACTACCTGCTGTAAACTGTACAGACAGACAAACTGAAACGAGAATAAATTCTATCATTGTATTGGAAAATTAATCCCTACCCAGCATGCCTATACGAAAGAGCTTTGATGCCTACTAAATTCTACTGCTAATTTTTAAAACAGGAAATCGTCACGTCTGATTGGCGTAAGGGGCAATCAATCAAATTACAATTAAGGAAATCCTTTATCTTTAAATGGACGTGTCTACTCTAGTTTATACTATTTCAACCTCTTTACATAGAACAAATTATCGTTTTATGTTGTCAGTCTGTATAGTATATAGCAGCTAGTTGAAATTTTGCAAAAAATTAACCAAGTATAAATATTAGCCTTTCTGGAATTTTTGCTTACCAAACACCCCCAAACCGCAATGGCATGTGTTGGCGTACGTGTCTACTCGAGTTGGTGTATCAAACCTCTTTGCTTATGCCTCAATGTGCTGCTCTTGATTTTCATACTTCAGCCCCGACTCAATCGAATCGGATTCCACGACACCTGCGGTGTGAACAATCTCCACGGAATGCCCGCCATCTTGGCTGGTATTGCCTGTGCCGTAGGCGCTTCCCTTGCCTCCTTCAATCTCTATGGATTCAGGTACGGTACCCCGCTTGTGTGCAGTACAGCGAGAATTGTAGTAGTAATATTACGCAGTACAGTTTTACTGCATTGGAATTCTTATTTTCGTGAATTTAAAAATCAGGTTCGCAACCAATTATTTCCGGTCCTGCTTACCATTCAATGTGACTTCATTATCGTTTCATATGAGATATAACTGACTACATGCACAGCATACACAGTGACCTAGATAGATAACTAGGTGGTAAGATATTGTCAAAATTTCTCTCTCGCTCGCTCTCATGCTTCCTATCTCTTGTTGTCTTTATCACCTCTTGCTCGGATACATTTGCTCTCTCATTATCTGCTACCATCTACTGCCATCCATTTTGGTATCCATCGGTAGCTCCGATTATTGAATATATTTTCTAAGTTCTGAAATGCACTGTTTGCCATTCCTATTGTTTTCCTAATATCTCCATCGCACTTTCCATTCTCTATTCATTAGTCAAAATCACATAAAAATACGTTTTTTTTTAAGAAAAAAACTTTTACCTACTGTCTCTCTTCTTAATTACAATACTTTTTGCCCTTTTTCCTGGAAAATGTCTTTAATAAATTGTTTTCTCTATAGAACCTTTCGAACTTGTTCAAACTGGACTCTATAATTTTAATAGTGAAATAATTGTTTTCAAAAAAATACTTTTAACAAAAATGGCTATCATGTTATAACCTCGTTCTGGTCTGTGTCAAAACAATTATGTCTTCTCATTTAAATCTTGCTCGTAGTTCTTCTTCCAATACCGATGCCGCTATTTTCTTCACAATTCCTTTTATTGGTAAACTTTTTAGCAATCTTAAAAAGCAGCTAATTAAAATCTGAAAATATAAACATTCTTGTCGCTTTCTGTTCGTTTAAGGTTCATAATTACTGCAATTACACCTGTTGCCTTGACGGGGTGTCTGATCTATCCGTTAAACTGTTCGGTTGATCCGAATTATGGACCTATATTGGTAAAACAGTAAGACATTATTCAAGCGCATTCAGGAGCACTCGCATCTTAATTCAACAATTGATCATCACGGATGTAGTTGTACTTGTACTCTGGACCCTTCTAATTTCCAGTTTATCGACAACTCCTGTTCCCCATTATTGCTCCTTATATTTTAAATAGACAGCTTAACTTGTTAGGCTCATCATTTTACTGTAATATATTTTAGTTCATTCTTTCTGCATCAATTTACATCGATTGATTCTTTTACTGCACCAGTTTCATATTGATTTTGTCGTTTTAGAACTATATTCTAACTACCGTCAGTCTGTCATGTTTTAATTCTCGTGGTAAAGGGTCGTACCCGAAACCGCGGTTAAGAATATACACATTTTAAAGTTCAGTCTTTTTACTTTGAAATGCGCAGCGTTCCATTAACCCAACATGCGTAACGATTTTCAAAAGTCCAAAAGTTTCTTGCAGGATGAACTACGTGGCCTGGTACCTACGGCCAGTTTGGAAACTATTTATGGAGAAACGGTGATATTCCACCAATCTTTGTGTTGATCAATACATAAGTAAACTTTTAATCAACCAATACACACTACTTTTGTGTGAATTTTGTAATTGAAATGTTCGTGCAGACTTATAGGAGTATTACAAATGTCAGCAGGTAGTGCAGCATTCTCAAAAGTACTAACATTACAGATTGAAACACGCCTCTTTTTATTTTCTTCCTGTATAGCCTCTATCAGATCTTCCCCTCGCGAATTCCCAAACAAACTACTCCGTTTGTCTTTACCACCAAGGATGGCGGCCTAGTCCAAATCCCTGCCAATGCCGGCCCGGGGGTGAGCGCTGCTGGTCAGGGCGGCTACCAGATTGCTGCACTGGGTGTCACCTTGCTAGTGGCTGGATTGGGCGGTGCAGTAGCAGGTAATGAATGCAGTTCTTCATTTATCTGTTCAGCCTACCTTTTGTACATCAATGTAGGACGCCTGCCTCCATGCAGACGCCTTCCCGTGTCGAAATGTCCTGCTTCGAATGCATTCCCAAATGCGTTAAATGGTTTACATCTCTAATCTATATATCTTATCTACTCCTCTCTTTCCTTTTTTAGTCGTTTCTTTCTTTCCTCTTCCCTCCATCTTCTCTTCTCCCTTCTCTTTATTTTTTCTCTCTTTCCTCTCTGCTTCCCATTTCCATTTTAACTCTATATTCATTTTTACTTATCCCTTATCTCTTGTTTCTCCGCACTCTTTTCCCTCTCTTCTCTCTTTTTCCTTTATCTTTCTGTATTCCCTTTTCTCTTCTCCCTCAACTCTCTTTTCTCTCTTCCATCTCTCTCTCTCACACACATCTTTCTTTCCTATTCTCTTCACCGCCTCTCTCTCTCTCTCTTCTCTATATTTCTCTCTTTTCCCGTCTCTCTCTCTTTCCTTTCGGTTTCCCATTTCTCTCTTTTCTTTCCCTTTTTCCCTTTTTCTTCTCTCTTTTCTTTCCTTCTTCCCCTTTTTATTCTCTCTTTTCTTTCCCTCTCTCCTTTCTCTTCTATTTTCCTCTTCTCTTTTCTCTTTTTCCCTCTTTCCTTCTCTTTTTTCTTTCCCTCTTGATCCCTTTTCTCTTCCCTCTTTCCTTTTCCTTCTTCCCTTTTCTCTTCCCTCTTTCCTTTCATTCTTCCCTTTTCTCTTCTCTCTTCTATTTCCCTCTTCCCCTTTCTCTTCTCTCTTTCATTTCCCACATCCCTTTTCTCTTCTCTCTTTCCTTTCCTTCTTTCTTCTTCCCTTTTCTCTTCTCTTTTTTCTTTCCCTATTCCCCTTTATCTTCTCTCTTTCCTCATGGAGATCGACGAACTGACGCGTCCGCTTGGATAGGAATTACAACAACTATAAGTGGGATGATGTCTATCTCTTAAACAAAATTCGACATTCTCCTCCAAGACGTATTCAATTCCAGCTGCTATTGAGTAGGTTTCTCTGTATAGTATTTTTTCTGCATGCCTTGAAAAGTTCACTTTTCCATATATGCAGCCGTTTGAAAAGTAATACTTTTCAATGCATGTACTACTTTCAAGTGCATTGAGAATTTATGTATGTCCGTCCGTCCGTCCGATCAGTCAGGTGGCACAATGGTATTGACATTCGTTTGCGCATCCAGCTACTTAATATCAGATTAATACCAGGAGCGATAATGGTTCTTGGAATACAATCAGAATTTGCAGAAACAATTTGTGTTCGCTATATTTAAAAAATCCTTTTCAATACTCGGACATGTCCTCGTATAAAAAGTGATACTTTTCCAATATAACGAAAATAGCTAGAGCACTCGAATTGTTCGTCTATTGTGAGATGCACAGCACGCATTAGAGAAAATGGCAACCTAGAGTCAAATACGACTCTTTTGTGACATTAATTTAACCGGTCAATTAGCGATGATATTTGTAATCACAAGCTGGCTATCCATTGTTCTCTGGGTGCACTGCAGGTGTTCTAATGCGTATCCCCATCTTCGGCCTGCGATCCAAAGGCGGTAAGGAGGCCCTGCCCGAGCACTATCACGACGATGAACACTACTGGATTCTCGAAGAGGACGAAGAGGAGAAGGAGAAAGCGAAGACGGGCGACGACAATGAAAGCATGGAACTGCCAGTCCGGAGGAGTGGCGACGATGATATGGAGGAGGTCTAGTCCAGCTGTGCGGAAGTCGCAGTGACATGTAGTGAAAATATACTGCAGTATGCTCTAGTAATATTATAATGATGATGATGACATCTTTTGCAATAAATCAGAACAGACTACATATACTACGTCAGTGTATTTATTAGATAGTTGATTTTTGTCAATTTTACATATTTTATGGCTAGTTCAAATAAAAAACTACAGTATTCCTCATCGTTTCTTTCAATTATCATGGTTGAATATATGATTTCTCTCCCAACAGCAAAAAGACTGGATAGATTTTATACTCGTTGATTTAAACAAAATGGTAATAATACCAAAAATGTATCTCACTGGGTCTGTCATAGAGATGTCCCATGAACATAAAGTTTAGCCAAAATGGGTGTCTTGCAAAACTAAATCGATAAAGTATTGTACGTGTAGTTCTTTGAATGACCTATAAGAATGAGGAGGAGCATTATCGCATATAATAATATGTCCTGAAGGTGGCGTGTCTAACATGATCCCAACATTCACATCAGCCAGGCCTTTCAGCCCGGGGCCATAAATATGCGTCACGCTTCTTTTTCCAAGAAAATTAAACCTTAAGAAGAAACAGCATTAATGTTATGAAAATGGGCACATTTACAATTGGCATCGATCGTGCTGATCTTTTCCCTTTCTTTGCTCGGTCATAAGATCTTATGTAATATAAATTCACATAATTGACTCAACCGTGAAAATAGGAATTTGTTTTCAGCAACCACTCTAAATTATAATCCTTCGACAATTGTTTTTTACTTTGTTTTCGTCGACTCTGTGCTTGTGCCAATGGGTTGTCTGTGAATGGCTTTGTAGGTAATCGATTTGGCAACCAAGTGACTCTAAATGAAGTCTCTCATTTATTTTATTCAGGGTCAATGTGCAGTCTCCATCCAAAGCCACTCAAGAATAAGTGGTTCAACGTACTCTTAAAAATATTTTGCCTCTCTAACCGCCGCCCATTTCGTGTCTTCTGCTTATCTTGACCACTTCGCACCCATCGATACGTTGTCCTAAAGGTTATACACCGTGGTGTCGCTACTGTATAGCCTGGCAGTCTTCGCCCTTTATGTAAGCCTTGATAACCCGCGCGTAACCTCGCTTAGTGTGTGTGCAATATTTCTTACTCTGACGCACCATTTTACAGCTTTCATTATCATATAACGCAAGAATATATTGTATGTCGGCAATTTCACTTTGTTCTCAGAAGAGATCACATTGAGCATCAAAGACATTTTTAGTTTGTTGAGAGTTAGACATACTAACGTCGATACAAAAAAATCGCACTTAATTCTAAGCTTTTCCTCAAAGTCCGACTGCCCAGCTATCTTGCTTTTGCTGATGACGCTGCGCTCCCAAACGACTCACCTGAAGATGCTCAAATCACGAAATGTCAGTCTTCAAATAAATGCTATCAAAACTGAAGTACTTCACATTGGCCACCGATATCCTCACGTTATTTTACTCAATTCCCACAGGGGACACTCTCAAGATAATAAGACTTGGGGAACATGTCGAATACGGAGACGCCGTATATACTCACGGAAAAGTTCAGCATAGACTACAGCCAACAAGCTCTCCAAACAGAGACACTGCTTAGATCCAACTGTTTAAACAGCGGTAGAGCCTCTTGCTTTACGGCCTCGAGGCAGTCGCGCCTACGATTTGTTGGTCCTTGATCAACCAAACCCACCGCGCTTTGTCTCGATTCGCACTGGGAACACATTACCTAACTATCGTCCCACCCAACTGCGCATCGAACTCTCCCATATATTGGCGTCCTAATTTCCCAAACAGCTTTTACTGCGGCGCCGCCACCTAAGACCTTCACCATATCATCACGTGCCCGGCTCACGCAGGCACCAGAAGCCGCTTTCTCAATGTATGGCAGACGGCGACCATGTGCTGCCCTTTCCAAGGGAGATTGGGGCGGTGGCCCATCCCCCGACCGGGAATTATAATAATGAGCTTCAAGCAACGGGCAACAGCGTCACGTCTGCTGTCCTTGCAGCCAGAAAGATCGCCCTCAAGACGACTGACCCGCCCAATTCTGCTTATCGACTCTCCTCGCTCATCCTCCAATGGAAAGGTTGCGACGAGGCATGGCCAGCCTGCTCACATTGAGAGAAACCCTAGTGTGAACATGATTTTTTACCTCTTACGTTTATTGATTAAATATCTCACCCAGGTCTGTCTCTTAGGATGCTCATCCGAATACAGATGACGAGGCAACGGCCATTCAGTCCGTGCAATTAGGAATTTTCTATATGTTTATTAAAGTTACTGACAACTGAAGAATAAACTATGCATTGTTTAAATATCAGAAAACTTTGTATTTTTCTTAGTAATTCGATAATAAATATCTGTACATGACTTTTATACAGAATATATTCACATAATTAATTATTCAGGTTTCGTATATACAAAGGTGATCGGCATCTAAAATAAAAGATATCTCAAGTGAAAATTCACATGTACAAAACAACAAGAGATAGCGAAAAACGCGACCAATTCGCGCACGGTATGAAATAAATAAATAATTACGCGGGAACAAATTCGATTACACCACTGCGGATCAACCTGGGTTGCCGGCATATACGACAATTCGTTGGATGGCATTTCATCAGCTCGAAAATAACAAAATGGTAAAATAAATTACAGAGAAACAAATATAAGTACACATCGTACATACAATACATAATTACAGAAGAGAAAACAGAAAATCTATAGATTTGGTTCTCAGCTGGGTAGTCAACCAATACAATAAATTATGTAAATGCATATGGCGCAAATAGAAAAAATCAATTGAAAGAATTGTTATCTGGCCTTTCCGCCAAGCCTTATCTGGCGCTTTAGATCAGTCCACAGTATTTGGTTCCTGAAAATTTATTTGGTTTTACAAAAAAACGCCGCCGCTGCACACCATCCCAAATCCAAAACATCGTATTCAACGAGGGATTAAACCTGAAATTTCTGCTATCTAAGCAGTTGTACGGCCACTACTACACCACCGATCAATAATTAATCTATATTTCTTCATTAGTAGCTAGTACGGAAAGTCCTAGCACCGGGGGGGGCC